>JAPZPC010000028.1:0-137121 GCA_037952705.1 Haplographium delicatum
AAGTATAAACCTTTGTTCTTAAGAGTAGTAAATCTTAAGAATAGTAGCCTAATCTATACTATATAATAATTTAATACCCTTATCTTTTTTCTTTATTTTCTATCTTTCCTATATATATAATTTTATTTATTTCTATTAATTCTTTCTATAAGATCTTAATATATTTATTAAATCCTGTCCTAACTTCTTAATCTACTATTAACCTAATAATATTTATACTATAGCTAACGAGATTCAACTAGATACTAACCTTCTACTAATCCTATAGACCTTAGGAATTAAGCATATAGTACTAGCGCGTATTTAGAACCCTAATAGAAGCTCCTCCTATGTTAACAGATACGGAAACCCTATGTCTAAGCATAACGCATAGCTCCTAATAGACGCCTATAATACTAGATCTTATGCCCTAGAGGTTACTGCTAAACAAATACTAGCAGAAGAGGAGAATATGCCTAATAATCTAAGTAATACTACTACTAGTACCCCCTAGGTAGTTATTCCTAAAATACAAGAGACGCTTGTAGAGGAATCGCTAGAGACAAGCAACAAGGAGGCAGCTAAGGACAAAGAGGACAAAGGTAATAAAGACAATAGTAGCAGGGATATAGAAATTCTTAATAAACTACTAGCTAAGAAACATAAGGTTACTATTAAAAAAACATACCCTGCTAACTCTATACTACGCAAAGCCAGATAGAGCAAAACAAGGGCCTAGAAGAAGATACTTGCTGCCCTTGAATCTAAAGAGTATTCTAATAATATTAATAATCTAGTCGTAGAAGCAGAAGAAAAAACTAGATCTAAACTGTCTACGTTAAAGATAACAAAGATTTAGAAGCTAAAAGCTAGCGGATTTATAGAAAAGGTTAATAAGCTAGATTCAATAACGCTAAAGACAAGAACGCTAAGCTTAAGCGCAAAAACGCTAACTTTAAGAAGCAAATCGCCTAACTTAAAGCAAATACGCCTAAGACATTTACTATAGCTAAAACTACTAAAACGTTTATTAAATCTAGCAAAACCCTTAATACTACCCTAAACACACCTATACTAGTAGATAGACTAACAGTTACTCTTCTTCTATTAACTATATAAATAACCTTAGTCTTTAACGCCTTAGTAAACGTAGGCTTAGATCTATTATAATCGATAGATAACATAGAATAGACAGAATAGGCACAGAGTTAGATTAATACAGTAGCAGGACAACTATATTTAATATATAAATAATAGTATTTTTTAAGGGATTTAATAGAGTTTTTACAAGAAAACTAATAAAAAAATTATACCTAGACTTTTCTTTACTTATTAATACCAAATAAGGGCATTTGGACTCTTTTCGACAGAGGGGATAATATGACGCTCTAGACGTCTGTCTTATATTTAGACTAGTTAGATATACTAGCAGGGGTTGCCAGGGGAAGCGACGTATCCATAACAATGGACGCGTTCCTAACCTTCCTGACTTCTCTAGCTTAGTATTTTAAAAGACATTCGATTCTCGGAACTTAGAGCCCTGACCTATGCCCTGATTGTGCCGTCACAATTGTTAGGAATACTTGATATTATTGCCGCTTGTAGCGATTTAAGCAAATACAATAAACATAAATAGACAATAGGGGAAACACCTTGCTAAAAACTAATAACCGAATTACTACCGGAAACGCTCTATATATAGAAGCTCGAGGGCGAGCTCTAATTTCAAGAAGAGGGGATATAACAATAGAACATTCTCCTGAGTCGCTTAAAAGAGGTCACGTGACTCTGTTAAGCCCTTTGTTGGAACTAAGTCTTAAGCACAATTGTTTCGGAACCGTTTCGGAAGCTAATTGCTCCGGAGCCTGAGCAATAGATATATAGGAACTGTACTGTACCTAAGAGTTGTTCTGTACCTTAGTTTTTCCTTTGTACTAGACCTATAATTGATCCCGATTAGCCTCTGATATTGTACTCCTATATACCTCTACGGAGCCTGTGATCTTTTGTGTCGTTATACTTAGACAATATACCTCCCTCTTCCTCCGAACCTCTACTATAATTCAGACTTGGCCACGAGTAGGTTCTACGATTCGTATAACAACACAAGCAACTCAAAGTTATAATTAAACGTTAAATTAAGTCTATACGAATAGACAGAGCAACTAAACTAGTCCTCGAGGGCTAGTTCGACGTGTATAATAAGCTAGTACTAAAGGAGAAAATTAAGCAAGAGAATATATATAATATAGACGAGTCTAGGTTTTTGATTAGAATAATAGAATTAACTTATATAATTATTAATTTAAGCCTTTGTATAAAGTATTAAGTATATCCTAGGCGTTAGGAATAGGTTTCGGTTATAGAGTATATCTATAGTAACAGGACAAGCATTATACTATTTGTAATATTCAAAGGCAAAAACGTACTTTAAGGCTAGATTCTATATAAAGTACTCGACAGCTAGTATTTCTTAGCTAATACAAAAGGTTAGATAAGCAATTTATATAGATTAGAGTAGTTAAAACGCGTCTTTGAGCTAGTAACTTGTACAAAAGCAAATAGTTAATACTAGCTCCTTATTTGTAACAGCTACGACTTGTATATTAGTAGAAGCTTTATAGCTTACTGCCTTCTTAATAGGATTCTTCTCTTTATTCTTTTACCTTATATATCTTACTTGCTTTAACTACTCGACGTTATAATTTTCGGCCTACTTAAGAAGCAATTAACAGTAGTACTTAAGCATTTAAATATAGCACAACTTGTACAAATATATAAGTATAAGTAGATAGAAGCATATATTAAGGCTCGTATAGAAGTACTTAATACTTAGTATATTAATTCGTCCTAGCGTAGGGCAGGGCTATTCCTATTTAACCTAAAAAGAGTACTTTGTATAATTGAAAAAGAGACTACTCCCGAGGCTAAAACTCTAATTTAAGCAACACTATACGAAGCTTTTAATTAAGTATTTGTGAATAGCTTACCTCTAGACGCTTAAAGCCTCTAGAAAGCAAACAAGCTTCTTCTTTTAACACTAGACAGTCGTACGATCCTATTAACTCCTGTTTAAAAATATATCCGAAAATTAGCCTTTAGGACTAAGCAACTTCGTGCAAAGAGTATTGTCTACTAACACGATACAAATAACCTTTAATCGATTATAAAGAAGCGTACAACCTGTACAAAGGGAAAGAGGGTTATTTTGAAGAGTTACTTTCTTATTTCTACGCAAGAATTACTTAAGGGAGTAGCAGAGGCTAAATTAGACACAAAAACTCGAGCAAAGAAAAAGGTAAAAACAAAGGGAAAGGCTGTTTCGTATAAGGCTAAAAGTAAGGAGGATATTAAGGAAGAAGCTATAGATAAATTAGAGAGTGAAATTAAGGATTGTATTATAGTTAATATTAAGTAAATTGTAGTTTTGTAGAGAGTGGTGGGGGAATTAGCGTCGTTACGCCATTAGCGTCGTTACGCCATGACTTACGTTATAGTTGAAAGTACAACAGAGCCAAGCACGAACCAAGGAGCACAGCGTAAAAACCCCGTATGCCATTGGTAAGTGGATTGCATAGACCGTTCGATAGCTCTGTAGGCTGAAGCTTTCTCCATATTTGGATCTGGGCACAAAAATGAGTATTTAATAATTGAAAATCCAAAAGTTCAATAGAGGAAAATGAACGTATTCTCTACTGTGCATAGCACATAGTTTAATAATATGGGAAGGGGGGGAGAAAAGCCAGCACACCGAAGTGATGCATCTCATCAAAATAAGACGCTGGAGGCGATGATAGGCATTCTTCCAATAATCAAGCTTTTGTCATTGGGAAAGATTTTCTCGGCATAGCCTTGGCATGGCTTGAATTTTTCCAGTAGGTGTACCCAAGAATCCAAATTATCGAAGCCGATTGATCGACATATCACATGGAGCCTCATCAGGATGAAGAGGCTTTTCAGCTGAAAACGCCACAAGTCAGCTCTTCTAAACAAGAGGGAAGGTCATATCAATAGCAAAAGTTATTTTACTAGTCATACCAGCTTTTGTCTAAGCCATGAAACAATATTATTAGACAGAGTGATCAGTCGTACCAGATATGAGCCATATTTCTTATTTTTTTGTCTTACAAAAAGCAAATAACGTCAAGAATCCTTACTAGAGAACCACAACGAAGTGTAGCTGAATATTAGGGCGCAGAAAAATCACACGTATAAATTTGAGTCAGTATAAAGATGATTGTAAAAATTTACCAAATGTTACAAGGCGGTTGGTTTAAAATTTCGAACTCAGCCAACGAATGTACCGACTTAATGCGACCAGCCCTCATGTCACATTCCTAGAAGCAACACCTATTCTTAAATTTCAAAACGGTGCTTCTTCACAGCCATCTGAAATTCCCCGAGTGTATCGTAAGGCTGCCTGCCCCCCGCCAGCACCCTTCAAGGGAGTTGGTATCGGCCAATAACAGCTGAATAGATAATAAAAATGTGATATGTGATTACATGTATGATGGTAGGGTAAGATGCACTAAGTGATCGAAATGTGACGGTGATAATCCGTCCGACTCCTGTAATAGAGGAGTAAAAGAGCGTAGGATTGACTTAGCCTGTACACTGTCGCCGGTTTTGCCACTACAGCATCGATTTCCGAGTTTCCATAGATGACTCGAGGTGCCACACCCTTCCAACCTCGGTGGAAAAATAAAATTTGTTATAAATGAAAAGCCCGATCAGAGTGTGCTTAATCTAGTCTACAGCAAAATCTAGAGGTGTTTTGGCGCCAAAGAGAGCGTTAAATATCCACAATCTGATAGTAAGATTGGGAAATAGGAAGCCGATGTTCACGTCGCGGCAGAGAGCTCAACGGGGAGAGGCAACTGTTATATCCCTGATAGAAACTGTTATTTGAACTAGCTCATTTGTAAAATGATCAGAAGGATGAATTTATTCTAATTTGGTGCAGTGCTATAACTAAACAAGGCAGCGGCAGTGGTATATGATCTACTGTCCTGCATCATCCACCTCTCACAGCCAGCAATCAATCATCTCAACTCGGCCTCTGCATCACCGATCTGTCGCCCTGATGCCAGATAACCTTCATCGCAAACTTTTTAATCTTCCACAGCCCATCACTTGTATCCTTTACAAGATCGATAAAGTACGTGCTAGCTGCCAAATACTTCGGGCCATCTGGCTCCTGTCCTCTACCCGGCGGGCAGTGCTGCGCTAGAGCGTAGGCAGTAAGAGATGCAGTAGAAGCTCCATCTTTGACGTCTACCCGTATATTGCTGACAGTGTGCGTGGTGTCCATCGGCCCCACGAGGTCGAGGAGCTGCGTACGGATAGCGTCAATGCCGTTTATAGTCATATTATTCATCTGGAAGACAGAGTCTTGTCCGCTGAAACCAGAGTTAAAAATTGAAACGTCATTGTTGTCGAAGCCGATAATGACCCGGTACAAGGCATCGGTAACGGCTTCGCGCTCGCTTAGGGAAGTAAGGGCGTGTGGAAGTGACATCTTGGCATGCAGTAAAATGTTGTGGAATTGTTTCTCTTTAGATAATAAATTATTTTCTCTTATTTCATTTTCTATTACAATACTCGTCCATAATCGATGTATTTATATCTATCCAAATATTAGAGAAGATTTTAATTGCTCGGGCCGCGGCGTTGCTATCCCCTATGTCCGGCTATCGCCGGATTTCTTATACAGACGGGGACACACCAATAGCAATTATTATTATAAAAATATAGAACGGTTATTTACTCGAATAAACGCTTTTTCAAATTTCTTACTGAGCTAGGATGTTTTTTTGCTAATCTTACTAAAATAGGACACTCTTTTTAGACCTTCAAATTCGGCTCTATATAACTGTCGATACACCCAGAATACGTGGCAAACCAAAGGCTCTAGTCCAGTGATGTGCTATTGTATTCATAGGGTTTTTATATTCGATTGATTCGTAGGAAGGATGAAATGGATTCAACCTCGAAAGGTTTCATCCCTTTCCATCCTCCCAATTGGGAATAGTTCTACGATATACATCATGTGACTAATCACGTGCTAATCACGTGGTCGGTTCTGTTCACAGGTTCAAACAAGAACTTTAACTACTCTTAATACTTTCTACTCCAAGCTTGAGGTCTTCGGCAATATGCTAGAGTTATGCTACCTGAAGCCCTTAAGATAAATGCAGCTTCTCCTGTTCCTTCACAGAGACCTATTCGCAAAGAAAAGAAACTCAAAAAGACACAGGAAATTGAGCCTGGCTCAAGTGAGACTATATTTCCAGATGTAGGAGCTGAAGAGTAAGAGATTAATACTAATTAAGAAAAGCCTACAAAGGAAGTTAAAAAGCACGAACGAAATCGTAGTAGAGGTAAAGACAGAGGTGGATGCAGCGAGGTTCAATAAGATAGATGTTACAGCCTTATGTTGCTACCTTGACAGCTATCAATGTCACACCATATAAATATCTACTTAGGTACCTATTTCTCTTATCGATGGGATGATAGAAGGACGTAGTCAATTGTACAACAACAAATGCAGACAACGATTGAACAGCAGAGCGCATGTTCTTCATCAACTTAAATTGCCATTGCTATTCGATACAAAAAATTTCTTTATTTAATAAGGGTTGCGGCTTTTTCTCGTCGGAATAACTAGCTATCGGACTAGCTCGCTTTCTCGGCTCCCACTCGCCGTTCAGCCACACGTTCTCTCACAATTCGCGATAGTAATGGCGACAGTTCCTAAAGCAAAAAATATCAGACTATCTTAGAAAGTCCATTAGACTGTTCAAGAGTCGACTTGATCGCTCCAGTTGGTTGATTCATTCAAAAAATAATTGCTGCAACTGTATTTGAGCTACCGCTAATCTAGCCCAGAAGAGCAAGACAGTTTGCCTTTCCGAACATGCGCCAGGATTTAAAATCTTTCCGAATTAGGGCCAAACACAATGATCCATCGCAATTCGCAAAGATTCTTATAGGCTTGTGTGCTTCACAGAGATGGGGAGAAAACGCTGTGTCCGACTCCCAAATTCGCACGTCGGCGGTACGGAAGAGGCAAAACAGGACGAGGGATCTCTTACCGATTTATCTCCGAATTAGACCCTTCTCAATCAGTTCTATTACTATGCGCCGTGTTGGAGATTTAAGAACTGTTGAATTATTAAAGTGATTATGAATGATTAATCAAGCGTAGACGGGAGGTATTTATAAGGGAGTTGTCTGGTGATGGGTGTGTTATGCTAGTGTTGTGTAATGTGTGCTATAGAATAAAACTAAGCGGGAAAAGCGAGAAGAGGATGGGAGACAATAGGAGACCCTTCGAAAATTCGAAATAAGATATTGAAATTAGATGAGAATCCCTCAATGCGACATTTATGTAAATCTCGAGAGCAGGCCTTCAACTACGTCCCGGCGCGTTGTTGCTCAGCTAGAAAATCAGACCCACGTGAAGCTAGTCCGGCCAAGTTTCGTCCAACCTTTGTGACTTAAAAGTAATAACATAAATCAATCAAAACAGCCGAAGCACCAAATTTCTGGCTTCCAACAACAATACTGCCTGAGAGCCTCGAAATTTTCGCGATTGAAATCCTAAAATCTTAAACTCAAGCAAATTAAGGCTTAGAAGAGAACTATGCTGCCGCGCACATTGATACAGTTAGCTAATATACAGTGAAACAGGTAGTAAAAATTCTATAGTTTCATAAAGGATCGAAGTGCAACTGATATATGATTTAAATCAATAATTGATAGCCCGCAAGGCAGGTAAAGTCTAATCATAAACTCCTAATGACCCCACCGTCTCTTTCATTTAATATAGTGTGAGGCTTTAGAAAGCCAAACTTTTTTTCTTTTTCTAGAAAGAAGAAAGACCTTGAAACCTTGACGACTTTCAGTAGCTGAAAATTGTAAGACTTGGTGAGCCCGTATGAATTAACGTTGATAAACCCAGTCGCCCTCCCCATAGCTCCAGGGTTCTTTGTCGTGCAAGCGCTCTCCTCCGTGATTCCTTTTATTACCCAGAGAAGATATTACAGGGATTAAAGGTGGAGAAACCCCTGGAGTCATAGAATCATTTGCTATGCTATTTTTGGTATGCAGCTGCAACAGTTGCAGCTTTAACCCCTTATTTTCTTCAAGAAGAGTATAAATATGTCGTTGCAGCGAGAAGTTTTTCTGCTGAAGTGCTTCTATATGTCTTTCTTTTCGCGCTCGATATGCCCGTTGCCTAGTAAACTGAGCTTGATACTTCGTAAGTATGAATGATATTAACCATTAACTTACGAGGCTCTATTTTGTTCCCTACGTTTCTTTGTCGCTTGTTCGGCAGTTGGCCTTCCTTTCAAACTGTCTCTACCAATTTCTGGACTTCTTTCTTTATCGAGACCATCCAGTGGAACATTGGCATCCCATTTTAAGTTTGGGCCAATGGTGTTAATGGCTTGTCCAGATTGTAAATTTGAGGTAGGTGTTATACTGTTATTCGTAGGAAGTATTCTACCGTCTAGAAAGAGTTGATAGTAAGGGCTCTTTGACACCCCTCTTAGTAAACGACTTGCAAAGAACTCCCCTCCATATGGAAATAAATCGTTCAATATCAACCTGCTTTGGAAGCACTCACTCCATAATCGCCAAATATCACATTATTCAAGAGAGACTGAGATTCAGGACTGAGTGGGTAAGGGAGGGGAGGTGGGACACCCTCCGAGAAAGAAAAGTTAGCAGAAGGGAGATCCAAAGCCATAATTCAGCCCTGTTAATATCAGTTGAGATACTTTGTATCTCTAATGGTGTATCATAGAAAAGTAATAAATATCATAATGAAGCAGTAATTGCGATCACGGAGACGGAGTACCGGACATGGTGGTGGCCCACTAATACGGGAAATAATCAAGGTTTCGAGTAGAGTACCCCAGAAAAGAGGCCAAGTTAAAGACCAATTGAACCAAACCCAGCTACTCTCACAAGCTCGACTGTTAAATGATGACAAAACTGAACCAGGACCAGCTACATTAACAGGAACCGACTGTCGAATGATGACAAACCGAGCTGCGTGTTATCGATCCAATCATATCTCGAGATTATTCAAGGGGCTTTTCGCGCGAGCTCGTGCCAGCCCCGCTACAGAATGCTTATGCTTGCAGATGAGGTTGAATACTCCGTAGAAGTATTAAAAATGTGAGAAAATGGTACGCTTGTGCTGCGGGCTTAAATTTTCAGTCCTTCAGTCCTGAATTAGACGAAGTTGTACACATATAAACGCACATACCTTATTTACGGGGAAAAAAATTTATTTTCTGCTGAGAAGTTAAAAAATGCCCATAAAAATGATACTCTACTATTCTTGATTCTTGCTCTCAATATCGTACACTACAAATTATTAATACGCTGTAAACTGTAAATTATGGTCTCAAATCGTGAAATCGAGACAATTTTGCAGTTTACGATTAATCCGTTCAGTTTAAATTCGGTATTAAAGCCTAAAATATTCTGAAATGTATTACTGTATAAAATAAATAGCGTTGAATTTAGTCTTTTTTTTAATGCAGTAGAGTTATATAATTGATTTAGTCCTGGAAGAAGGATCCACTGGAATGAAGTTTTCTGATCGATGAGTTATGTTTGGGATAGCGGAGAAGTCAGACAAAAAAAACCTTGGAGAGACACCGCATTATTGGAACATGGTAAGAGCCGCATCCAAATAGGAAAACGCAGATTTTGTCCATTTTACATTTTGGGACGACAAGTTACCGGGGACAGCTCATTGGATATAACTTGATGTGGTATGACGTAGGATTCGGCATTCGCGGTGGGCAGGATCTCGGTAATCTCACCGCACTAAGCCTTAGGCCTAACCTTATCCAGCGGAGATTGTGCGGACTCGTCTCGGGATGCAGCATCTCGGAATCCATATCCCTTTCCTCCGCCTCACATACCGACTGCGACAAGCCTTAAAGTGAAAATAAATTTTTATGGCTCGGTGCACTACAAACCCCTGCAATTCCATCCGTTTTCTTTCTGTGTCTCGTAGCTGATAGGTGTTTTGACCCCTGCCTACAGATGCAGGTTACTCGTAGGTGATCAGAGAGAGCAAAATATATAACTAAAAGTGTGATAACATTTCTTATGCTATGTAAGTCCACCTGATAGCCAATTATTTTAGATTAGCTTCCGACTTAGGAGATTTTTGGAACTCTACTCTTCAAGTCCGTCAAATTTAACCAGTGCGATGAGGCGAATGAGACCTGTCAACAGCTGTTTAGCTTGTCGCAGACGTCGAGTGCGATGTGATAAAGTAGGTATTTTAGGAAATTTGTGCTTCTATTGGCTAATTGTTCGGTGATAGAACCGCCCAAGCTGTGGTCGCTGTGTCACAGGGAGGATAAAATGCCAGTACGATGATAGCACTTCAACAGAATCACCAGCAGGAGCAGATATAGGGCAAATTTCAAGGCCTCTAAGTGTTGACGAAAGCAATACGAGGAGCAGCACTGCGGCCAATCCTGTAACTACAGATGTTCCAGATAAACGTAGCAATGTGGAGAAGGGCCATCTGACAGTTTCACGCGGCGGTCGATCATCATATAAGGGAGCAACATTTTGGGCTACTGCAATACCACCAGAGGTAATTCGCAAATATATATACAACTAAACTAGTCAAACTGACAGTTGCAGTTTCTACAGGATGATAGTTACGCCTACGATATCCCTTCATACGGCACGAATCCATTGGGCAGGTGGCCCGATGGAAAGAACCACGGCTTTAGATGGAGAGATGAATACGTTCTTCCTTCACAGCTTGGTTCTGTCCCTCTAACAGATATTTCATCTAGTCAGTGTCGTTATTGTGGAAGCGCCTATCGTATTTCATGTATACAGTCTCTGCTGCCCAATCGGACAATCTGCGAAAAATTATGCAACATTTTTTTCGCAACAGTCTTCCCGTTGATGCCCATTCTGCATGTTCCAGATTTTCTCCATGACTTGGAAACCTTTTGGGAACAGACAGATGGCCATCAACCGCATGAATCGGAACCAGCATCAATAGTGCGAGAAAAACCATCATTTCTGTCACTTCTAGCGGCGATGCTGTTTGCAGCTTTATCGTCAGCACCTCCTGGACGTATTCAAAGCATTTTAGGGGAAATGGCGGCCGTTTCTGTAGCAGACATGTATTTTGCTTCCATGGCTGGTGCAGCTTTGACTGGGTTTCCACGATCTCCAACTCTATACTCGCTGGCCGCATATATCATCGTCCAAAGTCAATTCATCCGAGAAGAAGAATTTTCAGATTCACCAGACTTTATAGGAACTTCTTTTCGCGTGGCGTTAGGGATGGGCCTCCATCGAAATCTCCCCAAAGCTGAATTTACCACGGCGGAGCTGGAAACAAGACGGAGGTTGTGGTGGTACATACTGCACCTGGATGTCATGTCATCAGCATCATCGGGTATATCTCCATTGTTTATCGATGACAAGATGGCAAATGCAGATATGATACACCAGTACGATGAGGTTGAAGACGAATCGGGCGAAAAAATCTATCTTAGTAAGAGCCGTAATCCTGTTCACCATCACGTTGATATGCTAATATTTTTCTAGCTGATGTGCGCTACCTAGTCGCTGTGAAGCGGTACGAAGTGACAAAAGAAATGCGAGTTATTATTCGATCCCATTTCGAAGATGCTTTTGATTCGCCCGGTAAATTGCGTGAGGCTGTACAGAAATTAGAAGAAGTCGAGAATAAAGTCAATCAAACAACGCGGTCACTATTGGACTTTGGCGGTTCGCTTGAACTTGCTCACGGAGGCTCCTATGCTCAAGTTAGTGATTTTGGTAGAGCATGGAAGCTCGAATTAGGCACAAATGATAACGAAGTGAAGCAATTCGCACGTTGGTCTGCTCTCATGCTTCACATGATGGTCCACAAGGCATACTGCGCCCTGTACCACCCACTATTCAAAAATGCTACAAGCATAACTGGGTTCCCAGTGAGAGAAAAGTTAGGGTATTATCTTGAATTAAACAGTTTAAGAAGCTAACCACTGCGTTAGTGCTATAAAACATGCTCAAGGATTTTTGCAGGTTTTCATACGTGTGTGTGACGATCCTATTTCTGAACCTTTCCACTGGATGTATCCAGGAACGTATCAACCGTTTCAAGCCCTGGCTCTGCTTCTCGCTGATCTGCTACAATATCCGCATAGCGAAGAAGCTTCGCTTTCCAGGGGTATTGTTGATGCTGTTTTTTACCTCTATCGAGTTGATGAAGGTGTTGTCAGTCAAATAGATCCACCGAGAAGGCAGCTATCATCAATAGGGCGAAGCGCTTGGTCAATGTTAGTTCGAACCCGAAAGAAGGTCTTAGATATGATCGGGGACGATCATCATGTCCTCATACCATCTTTTATGATATCCTCAGATAATTGTGTATGTGGCGAGAGAATCTCGCGAAGACGTAGCAATTCAAGAGAGGGAACTACTCAACAACCCACGCAAGATACATCTTCGACACCGCGGCCCTTTGACGAGGACCCGTTGGCTATACCACAAACATGGTTCTCCAATGAATTCAACTGGCAGGAGTTTGAGGCTTCGATAGCCCCGGAAGCTGGATTTATGTCATGATTGCACAGTAGAACACAAAATTTATATTTCATGGGGCTAATTTCATATCGATATGATAATTAAAGACAGATCTTAAGCTTAAATAAAAGTTAATATTCAAAAGGTACTTTTCTCATAATAAGAACAAGGCGAAATATTCTCATAATAGGTAAATAAATAAATATGAAATACTGCCACGTTATTCTTCCAACTTCAAAGTAGCCAATTAAAAGTTATGTCAACCTTATCCGTAATAATTTGGTCAAAGTTCTAGTGCCATGCTGTTTTATGGGGATGTAAGTGGTTTCCTTCAATCTTAGTCTCCGTCGTATGTTTGATCATTTCGCCTAGTTTCGTGTCGACTTTGTCAAACATGGCTATTTCATTGTCAGGATAGATGTAAAAGTTTTTTTGGAAGTCCAATTCTTACCATAAATCTCCGAACGTAGCTTGACATTTTTCACACCCGCAGCGTGAGCTGAGATGTTCTCTACAAAACGTGACTGAGCGCCATCTTGCGTTGGCAAGACATTATTCCAAAGCGCAGCCGCTTGTTTGAAATCATCGTCTGTGGCAGTCCTAGAAACGGCTATTGGTGCCAGAGACGTGCTTGAGACCACATCCAACCCTATAGGTGCAGTAATACCGGATGCCAAAGTTGATACCTCCTGCTCTGACTTCTTCGGACTGGGATCCTTCCCCTGGTTCATGACATCCAAAAGTCTTACCGGCTTCAATTCGGTTCCGACATAGTTAGGGTCGGTGCCGTAGTTGTTGGTGAAATTCATAAGCCCGTCACGCTGAGTAGGACAATACACCGGTGCCTTCGGAGCATTTGTTGGCAGAAACTGATAATTGGCGCCAAGTCTGTATCTTGCGGCATCTGGATAAGCAAACATTCTCGCTTGTAACATTACATCTGGACTCGGTTCAATTCCAGGTACCATATTGCTAGGGCTGAAAGCCGCTTGCTCGATCTCAGCGAACCAATTAACTGGGTTGCGGTTGAGAACCATACGACCGGCACGGCGCAGGGGGTACTGCTTATGAGGCCAGACCTTCGTCATATCGAAAATATTCACCGGAGCATTCGCTATCTCGTTCGGGTGAATCGTTTGGAAATAAACAGTCCAGGAAGGGAACTCTCCGGACTCGATGGATGTTTGGAGATCCAGGACATTATTATCGGGATCGTAGCCTGCCAAGCGGGCTGCTTCAGGATTGTCGAGATAATGTGTACCCTGGTCCGAGATGAAGTGAATACGTACATAATGGTACTGCCCATTGGATTTAGTGAATTTATAAGTGTTTCCACTGTAGCCATTGGTGTGCCTAACGGATGATGGAATACCTCTGTCACCAAAAAGAAACATCAAGGCATGAATACTCTCTTGATTGTTAACATGGAAATCCCAGAACATATCAGCGTCTGAAGCATTTGTTCCTGGGTGTCTTTTGTGACTACGATTTAAGGACGGGAACTTGACAGGATCTCGGACGAAAAAAACAGGCTGAATGCAATGGTGAGCTTTTCGTTTTCTATGAAAGTAATACATTATAAAGAACAATATGCCATTTCTTACCTGATTATTGAAAACCCAGTCATTGTTTCCCTGCGCTGTTTTAAACTTCACAGCGAACCCTCTAAAGTCTCGCACAGTGTCTGCAGATCCACGTTCAGGTCCAACAGTAGATATTCTGCTTAAGACTTCTGTCTTTTTTCCAATGCCGTTAAGAAACTCTGCATCGGTAAGGTCTGACACGTCATCTGTGACTTCATAGTAGCCCCATGCTGCAGAGGCTTTTGCGTGTACAGCTCTCTCTGGTATTCTTTCACGAGAAAAATGGGCCAAGGTTTCAATCAACTGCGTGCTTGTCAAGAGTACAAAGCCACCACCTGAGCCTGTTACAAGTTGATTTGTTGTATCATTCCGTGGGAAAGGTACCCCTTCTGCAAGCGTATAGTAGGGATCTTGATTATTGTGCATTGCTTCTGCCATTGTCTTATCTGTAGTTATCGATCAAGGAGCTGTAGCTTTAAAACTGGAAATATCTGCCGGAAAGAAAATAATCTCGACAACAAATGTGGGCATTACATGCTTCTTATTTATTTTTTCTAGGTATCCGAAATTGGAGAGTTATTATTGGCTTCCAGTTATCTAAGCTACTAGCCTTACCTACCTATGTCACATTAAAACTTCACATGCTATGACAAGCCTTTGTGTCACTAAAAACTCTATATCCCGCGTTTCCCTAATGAGGTGCTGGGGTATATGCTGGCTTAGTAAGATGAGGGGTTCGTACGAGCTCGCGCGAGACTACAGTCGTATAGGGATTCCGAACTGCCGATGGCTTCATAATCTCAAAATACCGAGCCTACCGCGCAAGCTCCTGCAACTTTTACCTAGTAAAAGTGCGTAAACTTAGGTAGCGTTGATTATTCATCAAATATTCACGGAAAGATTCCTGCTTTGCAGTTATGGACTAGATTCAGTGCTCCCTACATAGAACATAGGCTCCCGATAAAAACCCTACGTCAATGCCGAAAACCGTGAAGGTGCAGACTCGGTCCGAGTTCAGAATCCCGAACTACCGACGAGTCCATCATCTCAAGAAACCGGGCCAGCCTCACTGACTGGTTATTCAACCTGTAGCTAATTACGAGTTTCGATACTGTCCACGTCGAAGATGCCTTCCTAACACAAAAAACGCGTCATGGCGCAGGACGTAGAGGTACAAGGCTTAAAATTACTGCGGGGATCCATGTTTCTGGTTAGATATTGGAGCTTATACTGCACAGTAAGCCCATTGCCTTGACCTAAATCCTGTGCAATTGACCATTAGTTGCAGATTATCCCTTGCACATAGTCAATCACTAATTGGATTCTGTTGTTAGTCTCATGCTCGCACGAGCTTGTACATTGACCAGGGGAGCTCCACATAGGATTCCGGGAATCCCAAAATCTGATGGCCAATGTATTTAAGGAGATAAATAACGCATCTGGGAGTTTCAAAAAGTAAAGCAGGTTCTTCACATTCCTCGTTAATACTTTCATCATGGCAGCTACGAACGGAGCCCACTTTGACTTTATTATTGTTGGCGGTGGTACTGCGGGTAACACCGTGGCCGGCCGTCTCGCGGAAAATCCCAATGTCAAAATCTTGGTCATTGAGGCCGGTGTCGGTAATCCTGAAGAGATTGAAGAGATTCTTACTCCTTCGAACGCTATGGACCTCCGCAACAGCAAATATGACTGGGCTTACAAGACAACACTGGTTAAGCGTGACGACTATGAGCGTATCGAGAAACCCAATACCCGCGGTAAGGCCCTTGGCGGCAGCTCTTCTCTCAACTATTTTACGTGGATCCCTGGTTGCAAGCCTACCTTCGATCGATGGGCAGAATATGGCGGCAGTGAATGGGCCTGGGAACCCCTCGTTCCTTACCTCCGCAAAAGCGCCACTTATTATGATGACCCCAAACTTTATTCGACCGATCTCAAGAAGATTGGTACTGGGGGCCCCATCCCGATTTCCCATTCTGAACTCATTCCTGAGATGAAGCCCTTCCGTGATGCTCTTACGAAAGCCTGGAAGTCGATAGGCGAGCCTATTTCTGAGAACATCTACGATGGTGAGATGAATGGCTTAACTCACTGTGTCGACACCATTTATAAAGGCAAACGCTCTGGAAGCTTCCTATTCGTGAAAAACAAACCAAACATCACTATCTTGGCTGAAGCTCAATCAAAGCGCCTAATCATTGATTACGCTGACCGCACTTGCAAGGGTGTGACTGTCATCCAATCTGGCAAAGAGCTCAGCTTCTACGCTACTCGCGAAGTCATCCTCTCCCAGGGTGTCTTTGAGAGCCCTAAGCTGCTGATGCTCAGCGGCATTGGTCCCGCCCGTGAGCTGGCTAAATTTGGCATCGATGTGATTGTTGACTCCCGCCATGTCGGTCAAAACTTGGTCGATCACCCTGGCGTCCCCTTCGTCCTCCGCGTCAAGGATAGCTTCGGTATGGATGACCAACTACTACGCAAAGGTCCCAAGAACGAAGCTATTGTCAAAGCCTACAAGACCGATCGCTCCGGGCCTGTTGGCTCGGGTCTTCTAGAAATGGTGGGTTTCCCTCGTATCGACAAGTACCTAGAGAAGGATTCCAACTACGTCAAAGCCAAAGCTACCAATGGCGGACTCGACCCCTTCTCGCCGGAGGGACAGCCACATTTCGAACTCGACTTTGTCTGCATGTTCGGCAAGGCCTTCCAGTGGCACTTTCCTATCCCCAAAGAAGGATGCTATATAACTGTGGTTGTTGACTTGGTTCGGCCTGTGTCTGAGGCCGGTGAGGTGACTCTCAAGAGTGCCGACCCTCTCGAGCAGCCCAACATCAATCTTAACTTCTTTGCTGATGACTTGGACATTATTGGCATGCGTGAGGGCATTAGGTTTAGCTACGACCTCCTTACAAAGGGTGACGGCTTTAAGGACCTTGTTGTTGACGAGTATCCTTGGGAGATGCCTCTTGACTCAGACGAGGAGATGAAGAGGGTTGTTCTTGACCGGTGCCAGACTGCTTTCCACCCTTGCGGTACCGCTCGTCTATCCAAGAGCATTGATGAGGGAGTGGTTGACTCTCAGCTCAAGGTCCACGGCGTCAAGAAACTACGTGTTATCGATGCTTCCATCATGCCCCTCATTCCTGACTGTCGCATCCAAAATTCCGTCTACATGATTGGCGAAAAGGGGGCCGATATGATCAAGGCTGAACACAAAGATCTTTTCAAGTGATGGTAGTGCGTAAATAAATAATCCAGCAAAAGTAGAATGCTGAATTAAAAGTCAGATTCTGTTACTTACTAATTAAATGAATTTTGTCTAAAATCTACTAAGTTTTTCGCACATCTCTTTCATTGGTGACACGTGAATCATATTTATGTCGCTATTTCGTTAAGAGCTGCCGAGAACTCGCAAACTGGAAGGTGGCTGGCTTCTTCAAGAGATCCCGTGTCACGATTTGTTCCTCCTATCTTGTCTTGCGACTTCGACTGTAGAGTCTGCCATTCTACCAGAACGTGACAAAAAAGAGGGCGTCGGGTAATTTCTTGGTCATATGCAGTAGGTAAACGATAACACTTGCCTAGACTTTGCGTACGAGGAAATGAGTACGGAAAGAAATTGAAAATGTTTAAGAGGCGAGGAGTGAAAGGAACCCATCGTTTTCATGCAACCATTACATCCGTAGAACCCGCTGGGTTCGTGCGCTAAGCTTGCTGTAGCAGAGCGCTAAACTCGGAGCCTAAGCTCTGAGCCCCAAAATAGGGATTTATCTCTTGTGGGGTGGGAGCTGATTTCGTTACTAACAAAATTGAAGATATATTAAAGGACCATAGATAGAAGCTAGAGAAATTTATCTACAGACGTCTTTGGAATTATCCCTCACTCCCTATGTTTTCGGCTGTTACTGTGCCTAAAAGTTAAGAGTGAACATTAATATCACGTGATACCCTACACATAAATACCTCTAATGTGATCACATTCTTGGCGAAACTTCGGAAATTCACAAGTCAAAAGTCCTCTGGAATTTCAGTACTTGAAGATAAATACTTGAAGATATGGCTAGGACTAGGCTCGAGTTCAGGAGTTGAAGATACAGTATGTCAGCATCGAAGATCGTCCGCAGCTTGAAATCATAATAAGTTATAAATGTAAGTAGGTACCAATCTCTGCATGCTATCGGGTTTATTATTCCTTGGCCAGTTCTGTCTGGCAAGGATCAAATAAAAATGATCAAAGTCTTCTGATGGTCGACTTCGCAAATACGAAGTGGCACGTGATATCGCACTGATGGGGCAGAGGTCAGTTGGCGTCGCAGTCTCTCCTGACATCACGGAGGTTTCAACTTTTCTTACATCAACATTCCTTTCGCATCACACGACAAAGGCGCAATGGATGCCGCTTCACTAAACATGAATATAATCTCTGCCCGATACTGAAAATTTAGGACCAGCGAAGTCGTCGTTTAAACACCTGAGATCTGTCTTTTCGTCGAAGATAAGATTAGAGCGGCGGCCCGGCACTGCCGTGAGATATTCCCGCAGCATCGTCGCACCGCCATCAATTTTTGTGCCAACTCTCTTTCGGATCCGAGAAGCTCCTTCGACAGCCTCTTTTAGATCCCTCTTAAGCAGCTAGAATAGCTTGAAAATGGCAGGCGATGAATCTCGAGACGAGTTTGAGCTAGGTAGCCACGATTCCGAAAATGAAGCCTTCTTGCCTGGAGGCGTACTGTCGTCTCGAAAAGGCACACTAGGCACTTTTTTGATGAGCTGGCTTCCACCTCGACTACGGTCATTTCTTAAAAATGCTTCAAGAATCAAGGTAAATTTCAATTATATCATGCACTTTAAGCGTCTCACTTACTTCCCCGGTGCCGTCAGCTTGTTGTTATTTGTGGCCTTACTTTTATCTCCCTTGTAGCATTAGCAACATATTGGAATCAGAAGCCTATGCCAAAGTCTTTGCCTTTACAGTCGATGGCCCTAATGCAAGAGTTGGTCAAGAACCTCTCTAATACTGCAATACCTGAATATGTCCTCACTTACGGTATTTCAAAGCCGCTAGCACTGTTGAAGACTACCATCTGCTTACATTAGGTTCAGCTCCAATAGTAATTATCGACCAACACGATCCATATTTTCCAAGTGATATGGCTGCGCATATTGCAAATACTAACCCAACACTAAACTTCACAGTTCTAAATGACGCTCCCACCCCCCTCACCTTAAGCAATTTAGACCTATTGAACGATTTAGGCGGAGAAAATGTGTCTCTCACGTCAACTTCGGATCTCATCCGTCTACCCTCATATCTCAAAGGCCAAAAGCCAAATCCCAAGACTTTACAGACCGAGCGAGCTATTAGTTGTGTAGTCATTACCGTTGAAAAACGACCCACAACCCTTGATGCATTCTACATGTATTTTTATTCCTACAACAAAGGCCCTGAAGCGCTCAGTCACCAAGTAGGTAACCACTTGGGTGATTGGTAAGACTTATTTCTCCTTCCGCAAATCTGAAAAATATATTGACACTGTTTTGTAGGGAACATAACATGATTCGATTCGAGAATGGTATCCCATCAGAGATATGGTACTCGCAGCACGAATACGGAAGAGCATATACCTACAAAGCAGTGAAGAAAATTGGCCAACGTCCCGTTGCATTTAGTGCTCGAGGTTCGCATGCCAATTATGCAACTGCCGCTGCACATGATCTACAGGAACATCGTATGCCCCTGACTTCCGTTATTGCTATTCTTTCTCTTCTCTGTCCTTTCCAGCTAAGTATATATATAGACAAAGAGATCCCCAAACATATTGTATTCGACCGAACGTCAGTTGGTCACGCCTGGGACCCTACCCTCTCGGCGTACTACTACACTTATTCCCCTGCAGATAATAAATTCACTCCCGCAATAGAAGGCATACCAGAAGGCTATCTATATTTCCAAGGACAATGGGGGGATGATCAGAGGCTAGATACGATGAAGGGGCAGGAGAATTTCCATGGATTTTATAAGTGGACTTCTGGGCCAAGGGGGCCGGTGTACAAGAATTTGGATAGAGTAGATGTGTGCCCTCCGAGCGAGACTCAAGAGTGTGTTGTTGACACGAAATTGTAAAATATTTGATATTTTTTTCAGGGGTTCACTTTTTGAATTGGCATAGCGATCGGACTGCTTGATAACCCTTGCCTTGCTTGGCTAGAGATTCCTGTTTGTTGATAGATTACTCTCTTGCAATATTTTCTCTATATAATTAGATACAGTAGTGTGGAACATATATCTTCTAGAATTTCACTCCTTGCTCACCCAAGTCCAGATATTCAACCCGATTTTATCACCACTTGTGACTGGTAGTCCAGCATGTAGCATACTTGGTAAACCTTCTCCTTTCTCGTCCACATTTCTCCAATACACCGCATTGCCCATGATAGGTTTAAAAGTCACCCCATCCTCATACGGCGCATCACAATCTACATACTCACACCACATTTCGTACCCCTCATCACCTTCTCTCATAGGCTTTAGCCTAGGAAAATTGGTACCGCCGCCGGTACAATTTGCTTGAATGTAAACAAAAAAGGTGCTCTCAATATTTCCCGTGAGAGAAGGATGGGGGAAAAACCAGTCATAATGATCTTTGTATTGGTTTCCTAGAGCATATTTCTGTACTACCAGAGGTTTGATCGCCCCAGCGGAATCGTAGAAAGAGAAAGAACGGGCCCGCTGGTGAATTGAGGAGACAATTTTGGTCACCGGGAGAGTTGCGGTCAAAGAAGAGCGATAATTGGGATCATGGATCTTTTCACCAGAATCTGAGTAGAGTGGTGATAGTTTGAATTTGTCTTCGCTTTGAAACAGTTAATAGGCGATGGTGTGGAGGGGATAGGAAGCACCACCTCAGATTGACTAGCTCGGCGGCTTCTTCGGGTGTGATAAACGAGGGAATGTAAATAATTAAAGGATCTTTGGAAAATATAAGAGTCTCGTATTTGTCCGCGGCTTTTTGGTCGCCAAAAATATCCTGTAGCTGGCCATAGCTATCCTGGAGTTGAGTTGATAGACCATCCCAGAGAGACGCGTGGCAAAGGCGCAGAAGAGTTGACGCAAGTAATATATGCGGTGCTTTCAACATGGTTTTTCTAGAACGCATCTGCTGCATCCAATACACAAACTGACTAAAGCACTATAAGAAGGGGTTCGGTGGAATCGAGCCGAATGGAGGCATGATGCATTTCAAAACTTCAATGCTGTCATGCCATGCGAAAACCCCTAGCGGTCCCTTGGGTTCCTGGCCCACCCAGATCCCGCCGCTTTCAGCATAGTTAGGGTGTCACAGACCAAGACCGCCAATTTCGCATCGGAAAAATCTCATCGCAAAACGCAAATCGATAAGAGCAGCAGGAGGATAAGTTCTCCAGTGCAAAAGTAAATTTACTCGACCACGTGCCGCATTACCGCCATTTGACTTGGCATTGCGAACTCGCGAGCGTAGTCATGCATGCATGTCATGTCGCAAAACTACAACGATAGTAACTGTTCACATCTCACGTGAGGTTTGGCACCTCTATCTTCACGTTTGCGCCAATTTAAAATTTTCTTTTGCCCGTTTTGTTCCTGTCCCAATTGCATGGTAAGGGTCCAATTGGATAGTATGAAGTTTCGGTCAATGGCCTTGGCCATTGCTAGGCTGGCTTGTTGCAGTGCTGCTCTTTCTCCTGACAGCCACTTTGGGAAGGATGACTTCGAGTCTCTTGTTCAGGGACACGATCTAGTTATTGCTGCCTGTAAGTATTCAACTCTCGCAAGTTGCATGGCTCCCACGTCCATTGCTAGCGGTCATGTGATTGTAGCGGAGATATCCAAAGCTAACTCATCATTCTAATGCTCCAGTTTGCGTTGTCAGTTCGTCCATTTCTGTTTTGATTTTCTCGGACCAGTGCTGATATAACAAATATATGCATAGCCCTGGTAGTAAGTCATAAACTTATGCATCCCTTCCTTCTGGGTCATCGATTCCGAATGTTGATTCTATTGAGTATAGTCAACCATGCAAGGACCTTTCATCTGAACTTCAGAAGGCTACGCATTTACTTCAAGAGAGAGATATTCCTTTGGTCGAAATTGATTGCACCGAGCTGGTGGAATTTTGTGATGAATACGGAATTCGATCATACCCGACTATTAGGTTCTTTGAAGATGTAAAGAATTACACTCGATACCGAGGCGGTAGAACAGCGTCTGCGTGAGATATTTTGATATATATTGTTTACAGCTGATGCTAATTATTATCTAGAATTTTATCACATGCCACCAGAAAGCAGCTTCCTCCGATTTCTCTGTTGGACGCGACTAATATCCAGGAAATCAAATCTCTTGATACACCCGTCTTAATTGGCTTCATGGACGCTGATGACACAAAAGCAATCCAAGCATTCAATTCCGTTTTAGATTCTCCAGGTATCCGCAATCATTTTATCTTAGGAAGATCAACCAATTTTCAACTCTCTGCAGTCAAGACTGCCAAAGGTCCTTTTGTTACCTTGTTTAATCCCTTAGATGAAGTGGAACAAATACAATATGGTCCACTCACTGGAGCTTCCATTATTAAATTCGCGGAAGAATCACTTGCAAGTCCGTTGATTGGTAAATTCTCTCTAGAAAGCATGGCTACATATTCTCAGGTAGCTATACTCCTCTCTTAGCTTTGAATTGAATTTTAACGATGCCCCAGACATCTCTTCCTCTCTCTCTTATTTTTGCCGCCGACCATGCCCAACGCACACTTATTTCCCAAGCCCTCCACTCCATTGCTCGTAAACATAAGAACCGCATGAACTTCGCGACTGTTGATGCTGAAAAACTTAGTTTTCTTGCGGAACCTTTAGGGTTAAAACCAGAGCTGTTTCCAGCGTTCATGATTCATGAAATTGCCGCAGACGAGCCATATCCTATGCCAGGCCAAGGCGATGAATTTAGGGTAGAGGATGCTGCGAGATTTGTGGAAGAATTCATTACACGAAGTAGCCATGAGATGAAAATAACTGAGACGTTTGCTCCACCTCCAAGAGTAAGCTCCCATTGAATTGTATGATCGAGAAAGCAAATTAATTAACTTGGCTGCATAGACTGCGTTTCATGATGAGATATGAAGATATATTTGGATTCTTGATATTAGATCTCTGGCTGCGATATATATATTTTCTTAAATTAGGGAATGTCTCAATAAGCTTCGAGTATTGAATTCTGCCGTGCGACCAAGTTGCGCCATTAGCAAGAAAACTCCGAATGGTCAGATCGATCTGCTGTCAATCTTCAGATCTTCAAAGTGAATTAGGAGGTGCATATCAGGAGCTCTGAAATCAGTCACGACCGACGGAGTATCTTCTCAATGTTCGGC
This sequence comes from Haplographium delicatum, assembly GCA_037952705.1. Classification (NCBI taxonomy): domain Eukaryota; kingdom Fungi; phylum Ascomycota; class Leotiomycetes; order Helotiales; family Hyaloscyphaceae; genus Haplographium; species Haplographium delicatum. The sequence goes on from JAPZPC010000028.1 coordinate 23,567, forward strand.
CCCAGTATAGACTGCAAGTACCCTAAAACCACACATTATCATGCGTTCTCGTATGCTTTAGAACAGGACACTTCAATCGGAACACTGTTTAGCTCGCCTTTTCTACACTGTATTCGAACATGTAACAATATTAAATCGCACTCATATAGCGATGAAATCAAGGCCTTGAAACTCAATGCGTACCGAAATAAGAGAGATTGAACGAAACTGGTTGGCAGCTCCGACCCATCAAAAAAACCAAAAAGAACCAAGTTGTGAATATCGAGTTGGTATCATCGAAATGCCCGTCATTATATCTAAAGAGACATTCAGATATCTGACGGATGTCTAAATACTTTCGCGCAATAAGCCTTCATCACAAAATTCGTATAAAAATAAGTGAAATATCGTCGCCTCCAAATTTATCTCGCGAAAAAGTCGTATGCTCATCTGAGAAGGAAAAATCCCATTCCGCTCTCCCAAGTCTCACTCCGTTCGCATAAAAAGTTGGCCCATCAAACTCGTCAACGAAACGCCCCTCGCCTCGCAATAGAAACAATTTCCCAATCAAATCGCCAACCGCCTTTCTAGATCATTGTTCATCCGAACATTCGGAGGTCTGAACTCAAACCCCAAACCCCATACCCCAAGTTCCGGATTGATGTACTCGAGCAATTTAAAGATGCTCGCCTAGATCGGCGGCAAGACGATCCGAACGCTCAACCACAGTCTCCACACATCAATGCTTTCCCAAGGCACGAGTTCCCTTCCATGTTCTCTTTCTCAGTTACCCCTGCTATTTTGACAAGATTCGGAATCGGAACATCCTATTCTGGTGCACCTACAGAACATGAGACGAAGGTGGCGGATTCTGAACATTCCCATCATGTCGTTTTTTAAGCATTGCGTCGTTTGATCGCCAAGAATATCCGTATCGACGATGATTCACAGTCATGACGCTGCGTCTAAGGCATTTGATTGAGGTCGCGAAGACCGATCCTTGATCAGAGGTTGTTCATGCTGCATTGAAGTCACGGTGATGCGAAAGTCAAAAATACTTTATTAAACGGCGAAAACCCGCTGACGTTGATTGATTTTTATTCACACTCATTCAGTTCTTTATCCACTTCTACTTTCGTTCATCGGATTGATTCCTTGATTCCGGCCGTGCCGTTCCTTTTAATACATTCCACTCATTTAAATATTTACTTTTTCTATACTATCCTTAAAATTATTATTTTAACAACAATCTTTTAATTTTCAATATGAAGACATTCGCAATCTTTGTGGCATTTCTGTTTGCTCTGGTCGTTATTGCCGATGATAGCGCCAGTAACAGCAAGAAACATCACCATCACCACCACCATGGCCACAGGAAAGACCCTCGTGTAAACGAATGCAAAGAACTCTTTCACCTTGAGCACCTTGAATTTCTCGCCGGAAATGCAACATTACTAGCAGAGGAGACTCGTAACAATGCGACCAAGATCGGTGAGATCAAAGCTCAAGCCTCAGCTGATGCAGGTCATCTTGCGGACTTGCAACGTAACGCTACATTGGTGAAAGACTGTGAGATTCTTGCCGCTGCCGAAGAGGTCGAAAAGCTATGCCGAAAAATTGCTAAACTTGAGGAATTCATTGCATTTGCTGAAAACTCTACCGCCTTAGCTGTCAAGACCGATAGCAACGCTACCCAGATCAGCCAGATTCAAGCGCAGGCCTCTCAGGACTCTACTCAATTGCAACAATTCCAAAAGAATCAAACTCTCATCAGCATTTGCGTGGTCATCTTCGCCCATGTGGATGAAGTGCATAAGTGCGAGAAAATCCAAGACCTTGAGAATTTCCTCTCCTTCGCCAGCAATGATACTGCTCTTGCCGCAAAGACCAAAAACAATGCAACCGAAATCGCGGACATTAAAGAAAAGGCCCAAAAAGATGCGGGTGTCTTGGCACAGCTAAAGAGTAATGCAACACTTGTTGCCGATTGCGCTGCTTTTGATACAGCGGCCACTTCAGCAGTGACAGGGTTGACTGGAGGTATGTTTCGTCAATTCAAGTCTATATAGTTGAATATATGAGAGAATCGCTGGCTAATCCCGTATAGGCACACAAGCTGGAACTCAATCTGGAAACAGCACGAGCAAGAATGCATCAACGAGTGGTGCAGCTGCTAGATTGAGCGGTACAATAGAGATTACCCCTCTTATCCTCGCTGCGGTAGCTGCTGTGGTACTATTGTAGAATTATCAGTGCTGGGGTTTGTGAGCGAGCTCACCGCAGATTATTTGTCAATGTTGGCGGTAAATGGCCTCCATGTTCTGATATCTGTGCTACTGCATGTGACTGTTGCGCATTGCTTTACAGGGCTTTGGGTAAGATATGAATACCATTTTTTGGAAAATATAATGTAAAGGTCAGTTACGACAGTAATGTTGACATGTCAAATATTGCTTCTCTATACCTGATCTCCCTTATGGTACAGGTCTGAATAGAGCCGATGAGGATGAAGATGGTTGAGGTAGACACGTGTAGTCGTTTGGCAGTATTAATTAACAAGATGATAAAACTGCTTGTTTTTTCTGATCTACACTACTTAAATTATAAGTCTATGAAGCATGTTGTATTATTTCAGTGCCTCATTTGCCAGGAGAATTTATGTGCGCGTATTATTGGCTCGCTAATATCAACTCGATAAAATTTTGACTATCGCTAAACTTGCTGATAAATTAAAATAACTTACTGCACCTCAACAAAATCGGCCGGATGGTGTAGTGTAAGCAACTTCTAAGCCTCTAACATTGAACTCTACTAATTATCAAACAGTGGTTATCACGTGTCCTTAACATTGTACACTTTGTATAAACGGACAAGGTCGGGAGTTCGAGCCTCCCTCTGGTCATAAATTTTTGATAATTTTGTTATTTTTTTCTCCCATATTACTTCCAGTTCGGGTTTGGTTTTACTAGCTTTTTTCTAAGCGAGTGAATTCCTAAAGCCTGCCAAGATCCAGCAAAGGAAACTCATTTTAACAAAGCAGGCAATGCAAGCACCCAAAATCAATAATTCAAATCTTATTTCCTGTTTATCTGTCCCTAGTGCCATGTGCAAAGAGCTGAAACCACGTAATTATGCACTCGCCGGTTGCACATCTCTGGTTTTAGCCTTTATCGACATAAGCTTGCTTTTCATTATCACAGGTTGCTGATTTCAATCAGCATAGTGTTGCGCTATTGTTGAAAGCTCTACGCTGCTGTTAGTAAGGCGACAAAGTTGGTTCCTAGAGGACAACAAAACTCCTATGCAAATGAATTCTTCTATCTCTCAAGTTGTATTCTTCTTGTGAACTATTTTCAAGTGAACTGGCTTTAGTTTTAGCGCTCCTGCTTTTGGTATAGCGACCTGGAGCAACAGCATACTTAATATTTTACCGGTGACTATACGTATCCCTTCAAAAGAGTTTTATTCTTTTTCTTCCAGATTATAAATGGAATTCTCTGCCTAGCACATCACTTTACCTATGAATCACAACGGATTCCTTTCGAATATTGCTATGTATCACAATGGATTACTTTCGAAGATTGTTTTCTCGCCCTCAAAAGCAGCCGAATGCATTGTCATTCTCCATTCTTAAAAAGGTTCCTGTGGAGATTCTAGTATATATTATGGACTACCTTCCTGCGGAAACGACTGTGGCCTTCACTCTTTCCTGCATGCACCTCAAGTTCCTACTCGGAACTCAACATTTTTTAAAAGTAACCTCTTCGACAGAAAGCACCATTGCGTTATTGAAACTCCTGGCTCTCGATCTACCAAATCATGTTGTTTGTTGTATATGCAAAAGACTACATAACACAGAAAACTTGCAAAGATACAGTTACGCGACCTACAGTACTGGGAGCACGACTTATCAGTACTACCAATCTTTGCGCCGGCCAGCTTGTGTATCTTGGGATAGGAGGGAGGACACCTATAGAATTTCCAATCTATTTGGCACAACTGCTTTTAAGATGGCTATGAAAAGATATTACCAACGACCTGAGTGTAGAGAGCTACTAAAATTTATGTCTAGTAGGGCAACGGAGATAATAGAAATAGGAGACTACGCACGTTTATTTAGAGAAGATTGTCGTATCATTCAAGGGCGTCTGATGCATCGGCTAGAGAGCATTGTCGTTTCGTGCAAGTTTTTAACTGCTACGACTGTCAGGCGAGATTCGCCTTGCGAGAAAATATGTCCAGAAATCGAGTTTGAAACGAACACATTCAAACTTGGGTATGCAATGGGAAGATGCCAAGACTGCCGCACAGAATACCGTATTGACTTCAAGTACTATGACTATCATGGATTAGTGATGTTCTTTTCGAGGTGGAAGGATTTGGGGACAGAGCCTGAGAGTGCAGTGTGGAAGCAACATCTCCAGATGAGCGCGGCAAAGTTTATAGCAATGGTTCTACGTAGCCTTCTGGTTCAGAATTCTGAGGATCAGTCACAAGAAGGGGACTTATCTTCGGCTTTCGGGGATAGCGACGATTTCAAGTTTGGCCGCCTGCTAACGTCAGAGAATAAGGCTAAGCTGTTTAATTTCAAAGAAATGCCAGTCGAAATTGGATGAGTTTTTACAAACCATGAAATTAATGGAACATGTATTACGTATTATCCCCCCATAGCTTAAATAGAATACTCGTTTAATGAGAGCCATTACTTAAAATGTACGCTTCGCACGTATGTCACTCTGTAACTTCTGCCCGACCCCATGCCAAACATATAACACTCCAAGGGGGTATTTTCTTCTTTCACCACTATGCTAAACTTAATGAATTCAAGGACTAGCTTGGTGTTAGCATATGCAGGTAGAAAGATTTGAGGAGGCTTACTAGTCAGGATTGAATCGAAGAGATAAAGAGCCTGCCTTGGCTTCACCCGGAGGCTACTAGTCACCAACACTGCAAAGAAGTGCAAGCTTATCGCTGGTGATAAGTATAATTGTATGAATGAGAAAGGTATAAGAATTTGATTAGAATAGTGCCGTTGTCGAATGCAGATATCAATTGATGTCGAATTCTCTATAAATATCGGAGAGAGGAAGTGGCGATTTGTCGCTGTATTGTATAATGGCTAATCTGACGGCGGCTTCAGTGTAGTAGCTAATCTTTTGGAGCTCCTTCATCTCCTCGGACCCCGGTTCAAAAGGAACACGTGGAGCTGCAGGGAGTGATGGAGCTGCAGAGAGTGGTGGAGCAAAAGAGAAACGCCAGCCCATTCTGTCAAAGAAGAAAGGAGCAATGTAAAGTAGTGCCAGAAGGGCAGCAACAAGAGGAAAAAAGTCTGCCCAAGACATTGATGTTGAGCATGAAATCTGGAAAGGGAGCTGTGTTGGTGTTGTTGGTGTGACCATCGTTGATGTTGTTGATGTTGTTGACTGAAAGATCAAGCAAAAGCAGAAAGCGAAAAGGCACAGGTACTTAGCCCACTAGTCTTGGGGCTCCATACATTCGGAAACTGCGAATCAATACCGTTTTCTCTCCTGTCATTCCTTCTCTTTCCGAAATTTGACGGTATCAAGCTGCGAAACTCAAAATTTCAACCACATCATTCCGCTCTGTAGAGACTCCTCTTTCTCCTTCTCTCTCTTCTTTTTCAAAACTCTCAAACCTGAACTGTACTGCTTCTCCCTCGTTTTCTTGCGTTCTGGCAAAATGGGGTTTTGGTTGAAGTGTTTAATGGCTTCTACTCTATTTTGTAGACAAAGAGAGGGATTTGAACGATGTGGTTGGCTGCAGCCTTAATGAGCTGACGAGAGCGGAGCTTCAGCCACAGTTGGGGAGGAACGTGCTAGGACCTACAGCAGTTGATTCGTGCGTCACGAACGCTGCAGCCACACCCGACTCCCGCGCCACAACGACATATGATCTTCCACTTCATCCTATTGTACCTTCTCTCCTCATACTTCTTCCATCTTGTCCCTTCTCGCAATCGAACTGGCATCGTTCTTCCACCGACTTGACTTTGCAGTGCAAGAAGCGGCTTCCTTGGATTCACGCTTCCCGCTCCCTACCATCCGTTGTGGCAAGCGAGACACCATACGCGGCTCACGTCCAATCATTGGCGGGCCTCAACCTCCAAAGCATAGATTTCCGACCCTTCCTGGCTACATCACCGGCTTAACCTTGAAATTTTTATATTTTAGATAGTCTTGCTCATCTCATCCATTATGGAGAAATCCACTCCCCAGATGCCGAGCAGACGGCCCACGACAAGGCAATACTTGGCCATGGTCCTTTCCATCTTCACTCTCGGGGGCGCCTTCCTCGTGTACTTCCAGTATCAATTTATCAACATCCACTTACACTCTTTATTCCACAATGCTGTGGCCTCTGGCGTCATTTCCAACTTGAATACCCCGGCCGTCTCAACTGTTGAAGCCGAGGCTGCTACAGCTTTGACATTGAGCCCTACCAGCAACGTCAGAGGAAAGAAGTTCGATCGTTTCGTAACAATCTGGTTGGAAAACCAGGATTTCAACACGGCAGCCGGTGATCGTTAGTTTTTATCCCATCTCATTTGTATTTAAGAAGGAACTTTGTTGTTGATGTACCCATGTACATAGCCAATCTCCAATGGGTTGCCTCGCAAGGTATCACCCTCACCAACTTTGCGGCCTTTACCCATCCCAGCCAACCAAACTACGTCGCCTCTGTCGGTGGTGATAGGCATGGTCTTTGGGGAGACTACTTCTTCCGGATTCCACAATCGGTCCGTACGCTCGCGGACATTCTCGACGATGGAGGCGTGTCCTGGTCCCTATACCAGGAAGACATGCCGTACACTGGCTTCCAAGGTAACTGGGTGAACCAACAGAATGGCGCTAACATGGTAAAATTTACTTCCCCTTTGTCGTGTTCTCCTAAAGAAAATTAGATGTTCTTTCTTGTTTTTTAGAGAGTGTGTGAGCCGAGAGGCGATAGATACATCACTGGAGTATTTTTCAGGAGTCCTCAGCCATGGTGCTAATTTATCCAGTACGTTCGCAAACACAATCCACTCATGTCGTATGATTCGTGCACTATGAATCCGGAATGTCTGGCACGAAGCAAAAATTTCACGCTGTTTTATGAAGATTTGGAGAATGACACTCTGCCGCAATGGATGTTCATTACGCCTAATATGAGTGAGTTGTACTTTTCCCTCCTATCTGATTCAAGCTGACTCGGAATGACAGCAAATGATGGACATGACTCCTCCATTGCCACTGCCGGACTTTTCGTGAGAAGGTTCCTCGAGCCTCTCCTTTCTGATTCTAGATTCATGAAGAATACTCTGATCCTTCTCAGTAATTCCCCTTTCGCTTTCTTTGTCCCACCCCTAACCACCTCGTCTTAAGATTAAAAACTATTAAAAGGTACTAATATGAGCAAAACAGCATTCGACGAAACAGAACACTATAATATCCCCAACGTAGTTTTCTCGGTCCTTCTTGGCGATGCTGTCCCGACTAGCGCCTGGGGCACCACTGATGATAAGCCTTATAACCATTTTAGCATGGCAGCTACCGTGGAGAATAACTGGGATCTCAAAAATTTGGGTTTGAATGATGCGAGTGCGACGAAGTTCTATTAAAGAAGTTCTTAGAGGGTCGGATTTAGGTAGAAATGGCATGGGCAATTACAGGTTAGGGAATGAGACAGATTTAGGTATTAGTAAAACTAAGAAAGATTGAGCTTCTTGAGAATTCGAAGAGCGTCCCTCTTTATTATATAAATAAATTCTAATCGAAAGCGTTCTCTTCTAGCATAACAAATTAAAATGAAAGTGACCGTTGGGAATGTAATATGAGGGTTCGAGAAAGCTCAAAGGATTTTGGCGCTATTTTTGCTATTTTAATTGCATCATGCAACTCTCGAAATCTTGAAGCCTCCAGGGACACGGATCTGAAATATTCCAGTAGGGTCGTACTTGGCAGCCACGTCTCGCATATGTTGAATATTCGGGAGACCATAGCTTCCAAGGGGATCCTGGCTAACATCTGCATAATTGAGATAGATAAAATCCATGTCTCCATTCAGGGACCTCGAAAGCTCCTTAACCTGGGCCGTCATTATATTCAACTCCGCTTGTGCAACAGCGAGCGCCGCATCATCCGAGTTAACGGCAACACCAGCTGTCCACATGACGGCGTTGTATTGGACATTGTCCAGCCCAAGCATGTTACCACCTCGCTGCTGGCTAATCGCCCCCATATAAGAGGGTATAGGTTGAAAAAATAGCAATGTCGTAAATTTATCAGGGTCAATGGAACGTTTAAGCGCTTCAACATAATCTTCATGAAGCTCAACACAACGGCGGAGGATCTGCGGGTCATTTTGAAAGGTCAATGTAGACCCAGCGTTTCTGAATTCGATTAGCTGAAAAACTCTTTGCTCGTTTTACTAGAATGCTTCAAAGATAACAAACCTGGTGCCGGCAGGGAGCTGGGAGCGAAGAGCAGCCTCTGCCATGTTTTCGAGAATCGTGAAATTGAACAAAGTAGGAAGGTCTTTTATCTTATCAAACGCCGTCACGCTATTCTTGTTGCCCAACGTGTTGACGTGGATCGCGGCCACGTATATATCGGAGCTGACAGAAGTATTGTGGCTGTAAAACGTCACGAGAGCATCGTTAGCAAAAGACTGATCTTGATTAGCAAATCCAACGACAACATCAATCACGGCTTCTGAGTAGTTCGAACTCAGGTAGCGCAGATCGTAGTATAGATCTTGCGCCGGAATGGCTTCCTTGTCGAATCTCGTCACAATTCCGAAGTTACTACTACCTCCTTTGAGGGCCAGCCACAAATCCGAATTAGCTGTACTGTTAGCATTAACAATAGTCCCGTTAGCTAGGACCACCTCGAAATTTACAACAGAATCACAGCCGAATCCCAATTTCCCCGAAAAGTACGAGATGCCGCCTCCTAGGAGGAAGCCTCCTACCCCAACACCCCCATCGCGGCCACCCGCTACGGTTACCCCATAATTCTCCAGGTCTGCGTATACATCTTTCCATCGGCCACCCGGTTCAATCTTGGCAACATTGGCTTGGGGATCGTAGCTCGTCGAGTTCATCATGCTCAAGTCGATGGTTACGCCATTAACGATGTTGTTGATTCCGGCCGAGCTGTGCCCCCCGCTACGTACAGCAATATGCCAATCACCCGCGCCATCGTTGGCTTTTACCAACGCTGTTAATGCAATTGAGACTTCCTGACTATTTTGTGGCAAAACAAGACAGTAAGGTCTCAGGCGAGAGTTCACTGACCACCAAGAGGAGATCTGAGGCTCATAACCTGAGTCTGTCGCGAAAAGCAATCGGTCTCCGAGGTCAGCGCTCTTCAAAGCTTCGCACTACAAAGAAACTGTGAGCAACAATGTCTTCTAAAACGTGGGTGCTGCGGGCTTCGCTACTTACAGCCAGGACCCCGCTGCTTCCAGACCTGGGTCCGTAGCCAACGTCTCCAGGAACGGGCGAAGGGGTCGGTATTGATCCATTTGATGATGCTGCTATTCTGCCAAGAATTGAAGCAACCACAATACAAGTTTTCAACATAGTAAGAGTTGTCATGTGAGGACGCCGAAATTCTTAATGTATGAAACTTGGAAATACTGGGCTTGGGGTTTATAGAGAGACGCGCCGAGGATGATGAGAGCTGTGTTCAAAATTCGAACCAGCTGGCCTGGGGATACCTACATTACTTATATACCTTTGGGTTAAAATATTTCAATTTCCAACTCTTTTCCCTGGCATAATTAAAATTCCTGTAGTCGGTTCGTTTACTTACTTACAAGCATCCAAGCCAAGGTCTCCGCGTATTACATAATACGCGTATTACGAAGCCTGAGAAACAGCTGGTAAAACTATCAGCACAAAGAGCGCAGGATATATAGATAGTTCGTATCTGTTTTCGTAAGCTACTTTATACTTTCTATGGATCACCAAGTTTTCCTTTATAAATAGTAAACTGGATATGAAATGAAGTAGGCCACCACTTTAAGTTTAGCGTACCGGTTTAGGATTAGTGCTTCGCCTAACTAGAACTACAATCAGATCCATGAAAAAGGGGTTCATAGATAGCGATATTTCAGATTGCCTGCATTCTAAAACTGAGATATACTGAATGTAATAAACCACTCTACGATTGCGCATATATTTTTCCTTTTTTTAACGCTTATCTTCGATGCCAGCGTATTTCCCACAGAGTTCCCGTGATTTCCCTTGAAACCCCATCTGGCGCAAATCACACCTCCAAGTGTGACTGACTATTGAAATGGCTGTGGCACCTCCTGAATCTCAGAGCCCCAGAATCGATCCAAAAGTATCTGTAGCAATAGCGATTCCACACCGCTGCAGTTCCGCGACAAAGCCCAAGGGAATGTCCTATAAGATCTTGGCACGGTCCTGTAAGACGGAACAAATCCAACGGCAATTGAGATCGTGGGACTGCCGTGGTGAACTCTTCGGTGAACTCTTCGGTGAACTCTTCGGTGAACTAGAAGGGTTTTAATATCGTGGAGCCCTTTTAGACTAAAAGTTATGACAAGGCTCGGCAAAGAGTCGAGACAAGGCAGCCCTCTTGCCTTATCAGTCGTGGCACCATTTGAACGCGACTTTTCAGCTTCAAAACGCGCAAAGAAAGTATTCATTTGCCAAAATTCCGCCACGAACGAACAGGCTCAAAAATAACAAGGCGAGCCCGGAATAACTCGGGGCACATGATCGGGCATGTGATGAATGTAAAATCCATCGTACACGGCACAGCGCACCCTCCCCCCCAGGACTCCCCTGCCAGATGTTGGCCGCGAGAGCTATGCATACTCACCGTCTCCTAGAAGCCAAGAACTCACTCAGTGAAGCAGGATGGCAGCTGTTTGTGCAATATCTTTTATGGGAGATATCTCAATCCTCGGGAACTACCCCCGACTATCAGGCAGCTAAAAATAAAAATAATCATATTTCCGAAAATCTGGGGAAGGGATGCATCTTGATCGGCCAATGACAGGCCTTCTACATCATCTCTATGCTTGGATTCATGGCTGCTTGACACTACGTCCATTCTCTGGGTCACAAATGCTAAGTTGGCGTCACCACCTCCCACGTGACTTTTTTTTTCAGGCAGCAAATAATCCCATCAGAACCTGCTGATTGGTCCCCACAGTCCGCCCCACCTGCAAATTTTCCATATTTTGCCTACACTTATACCATCGTAGAATACGCAGCCACACCTTCATTCATTCGTCAGGTACTGTTAAACTAGCCCAATCGATGCCATGCTAATTTATGACGCAGTCTCGAATTGCGCCGGAGAATCCTTGTATATGCAGCCGTGCCTAACCGGTGGCCCAAAACTACAACCTGCATCCACCAGCTAGCTATGGTCAGTTCTAGGGAAGGAGGCCAATAAGGCCGCCTCAATATATGAGGCAAACAGTCGGAGCCTCGGCTACCCGCTGTTCAGAGAGCTTGATTGGCTGACGAGACATTGTTTGAATAACAGCCACCCTCCAAGGGGAAGAAGAGAACCGTCTTTATCTGGTATTGTGTACGGCCACTCCGACTCCTAACATCTCAACGTTGTTCAGAAGCTCACCACTAGGGAAGTGCTATTGCGGAGAGACTAGAATAAGCATCAAGGCGGAAATATGTCCCAATTGCCAGCAGCCACGATGCGTGAATTGTCGAACGGAGAAGGTGGTGGTCAAATAATGGAGCACTCGCGTGAAGGAACGGTATTGAGCAGGTGGAATAAAAGTTTGATATTGCATTCTATTATAGGGCGGTTTGATGCTTTGTGGCCGGTATATTTAGCAAGGCGTTCATAGAAATGTGTTGTCATTACATGCGTTTGCCCAACCTCTACACCAGATAGTTTTGTAATCAACAACCTCTACGTTCCTAACTGCCTCAATATGTACTTCATCAATTCCCTCGACGTGATCACCCTCGATGCTCTCCCCACCGCCTACTTTATCTTTCTCGCCATTCATTCCCGAATACCCCTTAGCCCCAGGTTATAAGATAATGTTGCGAAGGCGAAAACCGACCAATGGAGGATCAGAGCCCAGCCCTTTTCTGAGCCTCACACCCTGCGAGTGGAATCCGGTATTCGCGACACGTCGAGAAGATGTCAAATACGAGGTTGAGAACGAACCGTGGATTAAATATCAAGTTCTCGATGAAGGTGTCGTTCGAAGTTTTATGCAGAGCGGTGATGAATCAGAAGCTTGTCTTCCCCGGGTTGACAAGGTTGAGGACTATTGCTTTGGCGCAACTCTGGAAGCACTCCAAGAAGAGAAAGGAGAAGTCGGCGAGCCCATTGCTTGGCTGGATGAAAGAAGCTCTGCCGGGGGTAAAGAGCAGGCACGAGAATACCGAGGGCCGTTGACGGCGCGCCGCCTATATCAGGAGTTGAAGAGACCGGTAAGCTAGACAGAATTCCGAACCTCCTACTTCTCAATTCCCAGCTCCCAACTCCCAATTCTCAATTTCCCATTTCCTCATTTCGCCATCTCCCCACCTCCCCACCTCTCTACCTCCTACCTTCCTACCTCCCAACCGCAAGTCAAATGTCGAAGAGCAATCGCTGATGTTCCTTACATTAGCGCTTCCATACTGGCGGGCCCGGTGGCTCAGCAAATTCGTGTAGCGAAAGCGGGAGCTCGGCAACTCCCGATAAGGTTAATGACGGCTTATCCAACCCGTCCCCGTCCTCGATACGCGAAACTCCTGGTGCTGATGAACCGCAGCCTGAGGAGCCAGAGCCCGATGCCGAACGAAGAAAAATGTGTGTGAACCGCAGCCTCATCGATTCTATGGGAGTCACTGATGCTGACAGAGTCGCAGATTTATTACCGGCCTTGACCGTTGGAGCATCTATGCACTTATTGCAACAGCGTCGGAATATCAAGCCTTGGGCCTTCGCGATGCTATCTACAAACACCTTGCATTTGAGAACTTTATTGGCGTGACATTTCCTGTAGGTAGCCTTGTCCAAAACTCAACTAGTAGGTACTAACAAAAGAGTGTAGTCCGCAGGTTTGCCTATGTTTCAACTGGCATTCCATATACCGTTCTATGCGTGGAGGAAGTCAAAGAAGGCGTGCGAGGATCATCGTCTTGATTCGAACGCAAATCGATTGAGGCAATCCCGAGATGTCTCATTCGTCGACTGGAAGGCCGAAGGCCCCTCGGATTTCCTCTATGAGGCGCAAATCTCTTGTCTGGTGACCGGATCGGACAAGTCGCGATGGGTCGCGTATTTCTTCGTCGATACTTATTTTGATGAGGCCAATGAAGCAAAAGAAACAGTGGAAGGATATCACGAAGAGAGTATACAAGAGGATGGCATGCCGGTCGACCCTCTTACTTTTGGCGTAATCGACGCGGAAATGGCAATGTCAACGCCAAGAGAATATTTTCTCTCCGTCTTTCGAATTCGAATCGCCCATGTCAAACGCGAGTGGGAACAAGTGGTTGCGAAGGTGCGTCAAAGTGTTCGTGAATATGTACAAGTGAGTTAATTTGTCCTCTACTTTCTCCTTGGGATTCGAGTAGGATGAACCCGTGCTAAGCTTCAGTGATGAAGCAGGCATTGCTACGTTGAAGACGAGCTGCTAGAAATGTGTATCTGAGAGCGGCACGGATTCTTGCCTATTAACAAATTAAACAGACCCACAGCTATTCTTTATGCATATCGAGCCAGCGATTCTCTAGCACAGCAGCGAAAGAAAGCGACGAGATGGTTAGGAAGTCACGCAACTGGATTGTTTCAGTCAAAAGACTCACAAACCAACTATTACAAGACTTATCTAAAACAGTAGATGCCTGTGAAAAATTTTGTCTTAACCATGCTATATATTTCCAGAACCTTTCCGAACCACCCAATGGCGATAGGTCACTTACTGCCATCCAAATAACTTTTGATGAATTAGAGTCGTTAAAGAAGACACTCGAGTCCTTGGCAGAAAGCTGTTCTGATTTCGCCCAAGATGTGAGTTTAGACCGCCCCAATTGCTTCTTAAGACCTTTGCAACCACTATACATTGGACAATCACCAACGCTTCCACGAATCTGCACAGCTTGAACTTAATCTCGTTCTCGAGAGTGTTGAAGTGTGCATTCTCCAGCAAAAAATAGCCGAGGATAATAGAACACTGACATTAATCACAATGGTAAGCACCTAATTTCCAGGTGAAATGAAAGGCATAGATTTCTAACAGGTTTCGAACTCGCAGCTCTACTTCTCTCCTATAATGCTTGCAGCTGCAATATTTTCTATGAATAAAGACATCATTTCCTTTATTCCCGCTAGATTTGAGTCATTCGTGGGCTTAGTTTTTGTCTTAGCTTGTTTTGGAATCCTCATTCTTGTTGTCCTACAGCACCAGAGCTGGTGTTGGCAAGTTGTCATGGCCCTAGCTGGACAACGCTGTTGGCAAGGAGTGATGTTACGAAAGAAATCTCCTGAGAAAGATGTGGAACAACCTCTCGGCTGACAGAATAAGCCGCAAGGTCCGCTATCTTTAATCTGAAGCGGGTAGATCGAAGCTCCTTTCTTTCAGTATCATGGACACAGATCAGAGGGTCTTAACTCTCAACATACCACATTCTTGGATGCCCTTAATGAGGAATCTATGAATAGGTGTGGACGACTATCTCGTTAACGTCCTTACTAACGATGAATCCTGGCTTTGAGCTATAAAATGTGAAGTCTTTTCGGTAGCATATAGTACGATATTATTTTGAACATCGAAGCTAAGATCTGGAAACTCGAATGGCTAATTTTATGGATGAAATTCAGTAATATCTTGCTGGGAGTATTTAAGGCTGCTTTTTTTGTTATATTGGCTGGCAGTTCTCAGCCGCGATTGAGTCTTTACACCCTCGGCGGTAGTATGCAGAATGTGCAGTTGAGCATAGGGTGCAATGTCCTAGTTGATGGACTTGATGCCTCACCACGATTAGCAATTCTCAGAGCACATCCAGTTGTTCGGCTGATTGCGTATCACAGGTGCGCGACAACGATTCCAGATGTGGATTGGTTTGTCGCCGCCAGTGGCCATCATGCAGATCTAATATAATAATACTATCATATAATTGGGAATATGGCTGACAATGAGCTGAAGAAGATTGCTAATTTACAGATCCTTGGTTGGAGCAATGTTCGCATGAAATAGCGACTAAAAGTCACCTAATCAAGCGGCCATCGCACCTGAACATGGTGTTTATATGTAAAGTTATCGTATGCTTGATGATTTGCATAACTTAGGAATTTCACAGCAGGTGCTCATAGTTATCTTATGCTTCGTAAGTTTTTGATAGCGTTAGTAGTACTATGAACATTGTACAGTGAAGACTACAGACCATGAGTTGAAAGAACTTAATAGGCAATAAAAAGATGGCTTCTGGTTCTTTAATTGTGACTACATTCACAGCAACGCCACTATCCGGTTAAATTATTTCTCATTCATATGAAAGTTTTCTGTACTCTTGAATCAATAATCCAAGATGGTACACTATCAGAAGTACACTACCAAAAGTAGAGCTCTTCGTTCCTTGATATCCAACGATATAGACTAGTATCTAATGAAAATTTCCGTAACTCACAGAAATGATATTTTTATCAAGTACTTCGTGGTGTCAAACTAGCTACATTTTTTATACAGTTATTTACTAGAATAGAACACTTTTCTTAAAATCTTACTAGTATAAAACATGTTCCTTAGAAAAGTTTTTAAGAAATAGTTCTTTATAGTAATTATCATTGTACTATACTGTACAGGGCATTTCTAATTTTAATTCTTGTTCTATTCTATGTCGCTTAACCTCTCCCTTAATACTTTCCTAAATAAAGTATACTTAGAAACTCTAACCTATCTATTTCTACTACTTTCTTGGTTCTCTTTCCTGCCCTCCGGGGACAGTTTAGTATTGATTCTTGTATAATTTTAATAAGGCTTATATTAGTAGGTGACGGCGTAGCAATAATTAACAATCTAAGGCAATTAATTTTTGACGTATAGTAGTAGATCATGTGATTCTAAGTGGATTTTTCCCCCCTAAGGAACGTGTTCTATTTTAGTAAGATTTCGAGAAAAGTGTTCTATTCTAGTAAATAACCGATCTTATATTAAATGTTAATGGTTGGATTTAAGTACTAAATGGCAGCTCTTCGGTCTTCTTTGGTACTCGTACTCGTATTCGTATATCCGTATTCAAGCGATGTCAGTTTGCGGTCCAGCTGAAGTCTCACCGCGATAACTTTCTAGCTCATTTATCTATTTGTCTGAATGCGCTAATACACTTTATCCAGCATGAATATAGTCTATCCATGATGGCACATGAATTTTGCTATACTTGCCAATATAAAGATGCTCTACGGAGCTTTGCACAGCTCTCAGGCCCCCCAAAGTTCCGGCAACTATACATTGGCGCGTCTCAAGATGGAGAGCTTACTCTTATACAACAATTGCCAAAGCTTTCTACCCATGACGGATCACATAATGAACCCCGTATCATCATCTTACCGGATGAGCTCCTGAGTGAGATATTCACCATTGCTGTTGCGTGTGATCCTTTGGAATCAGACTACTATACTTGCGCTCTTCAAATTTTGAGAGTGTGCAAACTCTGGCATCGTATCGTACAATCGCTACTATTCAAGAACATTGAACTCTCATACTCTCACAGTTTGGTCCCTGCCTGTAAGCCAATCCAGAAGCTGCATAGAACGATAAAAGCAAATCCAGCTCTTGGCCAATTGAGCAAGACCGTGAGGTTCCACATGCTAAGTCATATCATACTTAAGGACCCCACACAAGAAGATTATAGTTTTGCAGACGAGCTTTTAGGTTTTTTTCCAAATTTCACGTCATTTGAACTACGTGGTGGATTCCGCCATGCTCCGACCTGGCCAATGGTGATTCGGGCACTTCAACGTATGCCCTGTATCAAGAGCATCGCATTCTACGGAGAAAATTGGGACCTGTTACTGGCCCCAATTTTTGATATTATTCAAATGGTACCATTGCAAAGTTTGACTCTGGATGGAGTATTAATACAAGAAGGTGTGGCATGGACCCAAATTCCAAGGTCAGCGAAGGAAGCATTTCCAATCTATGTGCTAGAGTTACTAATTTCCTGGAACAAGGAACTTAAACGCACATCTATCATCACTACAATCGATATAAGCGATTTTCAGGAGACTCCTAAAGCTCTAAAAAGGCTCCTTCAGCTGCCAAAAGCACTGGAACACTTCCGGTTTGGGAGGAATTACGCAAATGCGGGAAGATCTTGGGACGTCAACTCTTTGCAACAGCCTCTATATGATCACCGGAACTCCTTGAAAAGCATCGAGATTGGCGCACTTGGAAGCAAGATGACAGAAGATTCCTCGCACCAAAACTGACTACTTTCGTCTGGGATTTCATAATTGAAGGCAGTCGCAACGGTTCATGGTCAGATTTTGGGCAGGAGCAAAAAGACTGGATATTGAAATTCGCTGAGCTCGCAATAGCACAAAAGTCGGCGCTGAGAAAGATCGAAATCGTATTTCGCCCTAACTTCTGGTCGGGCCCAAACACAAAGAAAGAGCTTAGACATGGCATATTTCCGTGGGATTTAATGGATGAAGTTCGAGATGCTATAAGGCCGGGTGGTATTGAGCTGTCCTACAACAAGTTGTGGACCAGGCAGGAATGTGAGGAACTCATAGAACAAAATCAGCAGGACGAGATCGACCTGCAAAATGCCCGGAATAGGCACGGTAACAAAGATATAAGATAGTGTTTCTAAAACCAGTATTGGGATGGGTGGTGGAAGACGAAAAGTATCTTAATCTATTACAACTTCTCGAGAAAAACCGACATGCTTCAAATGTCATGTGTAGAGAATTACTTAGAATACCAATACGCTATCGATTCGCCGCATCGCAACTCCACTAATCACCTCGCCATGTATTTTAATCTAGTATCTGAACGCGAACTACTGCGGGGTTATGGTATCTTAATCTGATTATATGCAAGCCAATTGTACTATGCCATATAGTATCAAACTATTGTATCTCCGGATTCTAGCCTATTTCCGAGTGGTATTAAGGAAAAAGCCTTACCTCCGTCTCACATTTGTCTTAAATTTGAGTAGCTTAATATACCCTCGCGGGTTTCTCCCAATAGAGACTAGCTTATGGTGACTTGCCCCTCATTCGCTAGCATTAACACAGGGACGATCATCCGCTGTGCGGTGCTATCTTGCTATAAATTTGTCAGGATCCGTTTTACGAGCTTATCATTAAAAATTCCAATAGATTCTCTGTATGATCTGAAACCTCTGATAACAAATCAAAAGAAGCGGACAAGAATGCAGGACACTATTGCAAATAAAGGAGACCACCTTCAGATGGTGAAGGACCACGCATTTATTGGTGAAGCTGAAAATATACCAACAAATGCGCCCATTCCTGTCATATCCATAAGTCCATTAGTATTGTCAGCTCCAGGACGGATTGTTGAGATGCAAATACGAGTTTCTGCTCCAGCAACTGGGCGAGACCTGCCAATTATTCTTTTCTCCCATGGCCATGGAAGGTCGAACAATCTGTCTTCGTTGAATGGCTATGCCCCGCTTGTTAATTTCTGGGCTGCTCATGGCTTTGTAGTAATCCAGCCCACCCATCTCAGCTCGAAGACTCTAGGCTTCGACTCAAAGACTCCCGGGGCGCCATTGTTCTGGCGTTCTCGTGTTGAGGACATGAAGCACATCATCAACCAGCTTGACCACATTGAAGAGTCTTTTCCTAATATCAAAGGACGCGTGGACCATAGCCGCATTGCTGTAGCTGGGCACTCAATGGGTGGGCACACGGCAAGTATGCTGTTGGGCATGCGACTTACTGATCCCGAGGATGGAATGGACGTCAGTATGGCTGAATCTCGGATCAAAGCTGGTGTGCTGCTTACCCCACCTGGCAATGGAGCGGATCTCAGCACGTTCGCAACTGAGAACTATCCCTTCTTCCGACATACCAACTTTGCCGAGATGAAAATGCCGACTCTCGTGGTTGTAGGCGATAAAGATGTCAACCCGCGTCTGACTGTTCGAGGTGCTGATTGGCAAGCTGATCCGTACTCTCTCAGCACCGGTCCCAAAAGCCTGCTCACTCTGTTTGGAGCAAAACACGGGCTTGGAGGAGTTTCTGGATATGACGTGGTTGAGGCGACTGATGATGAGAGCCCTGAACGAGTGGGTACGGTCCAGCGGCTAACATGGGCCTATCTCCGCAGCGCACTCTACCCTGAAGACCCCACTTGGTCCACAGTATGTACAGCTTTGAAAAGCCTCCCTTCGCTAGGCCGGGTTGAATGCAAATGAAAATCTGAAAGGCCTGGGAGAAGGTAGAAGAAGAGATTGGTCACAACAAAACTCAATTTATAACTTTGTACTGGAGGCTTTAAGCTTACTTATTGTTGTAGAGCCGCACACCTCGGAGAGAAACCTACAATCAAAATCATCAAAATCTATGCCAGGGCGATGACTTACGAGACAACTGCTTGCCCGGCTATATATGAATAAAGACAACTTGTTTCACTCTCTGTGCTATCTTTCTCTCTTCTATTTTTGCGTTTAGAAGAAATTATTGATATGGACAATTTATGACCATGTCTCCTGTATCGCAAGTGAGTTGGTTTGTAACTATGATGAGACATCTTAATGAGAAACGAAATTCTTTTGGGGAAAAATGCTGCATTTAAGAGCTCAAAGGAAGAAATATAAAACAAATAATATTACAGGGTATTCAAGGATACGTAAAGTGAACTTATTTACGTTTTCATTAGAAGAAAGTATATATTCTCCCGAAAAACAGGAATATCAATTAAGGATACAATAAATTTCTCTGTATTCTCCAGTTTGGGAACTCTGGCAGGTAATTTAGTCTGCCTGTATATCGCTCGCATAGGTCTGACAACCATCGCGAAAGAAATTATCAAATATAAGTAAGAACTGATTGGCTATTGCAGGGAGTAGGAATGTGACTGAGCACGAGGTAATATAGCCTGAGGAATATGAACTCAGCCACAAATGCTTGCAAACCGTATTGAAAGCCAAGGCCGACAATACTCGTTTGAGATTTCCCTACAGATGCCTATGCTTACTGTGCTGCACATCGTTTGCCGGAAGCGGAAGCGACTTTTCGGTGACCAAGTATCAATTACTGAACAGCTGTCTTCTTTCGTTCAGCACTACCTACAACTCCACGTAACGGGATCTCCTTTTACGTTTGGAATTGCATTGTGCACCACGGCTACAGAATCCATTGAAATTCCAAATATCACTAGCCAAGGCGTTTGCAAGTATGGATGCTCATCTTCCTTCAGTTTTCTGGACAACTATTTTCGAGATCATATCGAAAGAAGCGCCCCTCACTAAGATAGGATCGAGTTCCTGGAGGTCTTAGAGGACTCCTACACTGAAATTTTCGGTGACTTCTCCGTGGCCTGTTGGCTCAGATTCTCAACCACCAGTACTTCTCGGGTGAGTCTAATCCTTGTACCCACGGGATTTTCATCTCAACACCACGAACGCCCCTTAGCAAATCCTGTCCCTGCGTTGTACAGTGGTCAGCCTTGTACGGTAATTAATTTCAAGAGCGCAATTTATACCAATCGGTCTGTCTATCCAGCCACGTTTAAGGTAATGCATGTTGATCGCCGGATCATCGGGCTCAAGCCGATTGGTTGCAGTTCAGGCCACGAGAAACAAATATTCCAACGTCATTCTCTGCGCATGAACCATGAATCTTTTGTGGTTGGTATTTACCAGGACCGCTTGAGAATTGAAGGACTGTCACTGTAACAGGTATCGCCGTGGCCTCGCGTTCAACTTTACTCGTGTGCGAAGGCCCATTGTTGGCATTCAGGTACACTTCGGGCTTGGCATAGAATACGAACGGACGTAAGACTGTAGCCAATCCCTCTGAATTTCAACCCATGGAACAAACGGTGATGATACAGCGGGATTTACCTTTCAGTCAACTTACCCTGTCTCATTTCCTATCTTGATTTAAACTTTATGGTCTAAATAAAGCCTATGCCGTTGAGGTTTAGTCGTGATTGAAAAAAGTTACAATAGGGGGTTATTCAAGTAGATACGCACATGATATCCTCTCGACTTTTTTTTCCACTCCGTTCTGCTTCGGTAAGTTTTGGATCAGCTTGCATTCGTAGCTAGAGCCAACCAAACCCTTACTATGTTAGTATTTGAATGTTAATAACAAGAATTAAATTTTATTCCAATAGCGACTAAATTGTGGCTATCTTTGACACTCAAGAGCACTGGAAGCCCCGAATTCGGTGTTGGCCTTTTCCAAATGCGTAGACGAGCACGGCTCTTACCACCTACTTCTCAGTTGCATCCACACTTTCAAGGCCCAGATCACCTAATTAGGGAAAATCGTGTCAAAAATAACACCGATACACTGGATCACCTGAAAGAGAAATCCCAAGAATGAAACATACGACCCGCTCACGGTGGAAATTTCACGTAATCTCGCATTTTGGGCATCGTATTACTGTCCACCTCTTTGCTGATTTCTTCGTCTCCGAAGTTGAGCTCATTTCGTGTAGAAAAATGTAAGTTTTGATGATTCCAAAGACATCGTAATCGGGGGAAATGTCCAGAATTGGCCTTACGAGATCCAGCAAAACAGGTAGAATCGATTTCGGTGTTATAGAAAAATGTATATAAGGAGCGACGTCCTTTGGATTGACAGATAATCGATACCACTAAGTCACATTCACTAAAGATATTTTCAAAAGAACTTCAATATCCTTCCTCTAATCAAGTTACCAATCCACCTCTATCACATATTCAAAATGGTTGCCATTCAGTCACTCGTCTCCGCCATCGCTATGGCCTTGATTGTCGACGCTGCCCCGGCCGATATCATTGCTCGTGTAAGCCCAGGTCAGAGTGCGGTGACCCTCAGATTCTTTGGCGGCGTGGACACCGTCTGCGATGCCGGTGGTGCCCCTACTCAGGTCAAGACAGTCTTTGTTCCACAAACCGGAGGGCCGGCTCATGACTTCCTTACTGGCACATGCTACCCACAAGGTTCTTACGGGTCAGTTTCTTTGGATGGTCTACAGCCGACTTGCGCATGTAAGATATATTGGTCTTTTTCAATCTTTGATTTTCTCTGCACAAGTTTCTTGATATTTTACTAACGAGATGACATTTAGTTGAGGAGCACACAAATTCCAACTGTACCGATACGCCTGTTAAATTCTCAACATCTGGCTGCAAACTTGGCTCCACTGCATTCCCAACGTTCTGGAGATTGGTTTGTGGGGCATAATTGGTCCAAGCACGGCAATCATGTACCAGTTAATATGGTGGGAAGTTGTTTGCTGAGATTTATATCAGGACTGGGGACGGGTATTGCTTTCAATTTCCTTAGCACAAATCTCCATGTTTAATAGCCATGTTTGTTCCTAGGAATGTTTTAAATAGCTTTGCTCTTATGTGTAGCTGTGACCGTTCTTTCAGCATAGGGTACTTAGGATTTGGGAGTAGCTATAAATTCAACATTTGTAGATCTCCACTTGTTTTTTAAGATAATATTCTCTCTAAAGGAATAATTCAGAAAAGTGACTGTGATTAAGATATGAAATGGTTTTAAGAATCAAATTAGTCTTCGTTTATGTCTACTGGAAAGGCACACCCTGCGACACATTTCGTTTACTTCGAAGGCGAAGGTCAGGTACGGATACTGGGGTCGGGAAAGTGTTTGCCTACAATGAGCAGAAGTCCTACCAGAAGGTATCGTGGTTAGAAAGTTTGTGAGTAGTAAAGATCCCACTGGACTTTGTGGAGAAATGAAGCAGAGATGGGACAAAGATAGAATCAACGCCGTCTGAGGTGAGCTGAATAGGCATTTCGGAGTTGCACCTGATCAACAAACTCCCTCCTTTTCGTTCTTCTCATCTCGGTTGGCAATCTTTCGTCCTTCGATGAGATGTACTGGGAAATTGTGGCCGAGCTACACTCCAAAGCAATGGTGGGGCAGATATTGCGTATCGCCAGTGCTCTGCGCCAGCTCTCAAGCGCACCAAAATGATATACAATGGCAACTGTTACTGAACCCACCGTAATTGGAAGATGATTTCGTCGCCGTTCAGGAGAACCTTATTGATTACGCCCCTGCCGGTGGAACTATTTATTTGAGTTTCATTTTAGCTCCTTTGCAAAACCGAGGAAAATGCACTGTTAAAATTTTATATTTTTTCAATAAGGATAGATGGGCTTCCAATAGGAAGCTCAAAATGAGGCTGTCCTGTCCTGTATTCTCAAGCAAACGTTCTGTTACTCCAAGCGTACTTTGGGCTTAGGAGGGGTTGAAATGTGGGAGATTGAATATAGTTGGAACTCGGAAAGCATTTACAGAGCCCCGGGGGCAGGAGTGGGCTGGTCATGGAGACAGGGGGTATCTATTTCAGAGCTGGCTGAAAGCCAGGATACAATCTTTTCAGTCTAAATATTTTCTGTGTATAAGGAAATTTTAAGCAAATTGTTCTGGCTGGACAAATTAATCAATTCCTAGGTGTCCAGATTGGTCCGAATGCACTTGAGTAAAGAGTATATGCAGTTTGCTAATAATGTAAACAGAGCATGTCTTCACAGCCTTGCGATGCCCTCCAAGAAGACAGATCTGGCCCACCCGCCCCGGGCAGCGTCAGCCCTGGTTGGGCCGCCACGTCCATCATGCGCGGTGCTTTTGTTCCCCAGCGCAGGATCCGATCAACGGGCGCTCTACTACCGTCTCTGATAGGCTAGATTGGAAATGGTGCTTTGGTAGTGCCTGCCACATGGCGACATGATGGGCCAATAGCAAGTACTCTCGAGATTCTGCCTCCATTGTCAAGTGGCAGCCCTGAGACCGCTTCTACTGAGCCTCGCACGTATTCTCCTATATTTACAATCGACATCCCGCTTGGTTCTGCCTGTACTTACTTCGACGACCAGACTGCAATCATCATTCATTCCCTCTTATCCATTCTCCAAACGTTGGTTAACTATGGAGGATCTTACGAATTTCGAAGCTTTCTTTCAGCAGTGGTCTGGCGAACCATTGATGATCGCGGCTGAACAGTCGGGCTCGCTCACGGCTGCACTGCCCATCGCCCAAAATTCTGTTGAAGAGGCCACATTATCAAGCGTGGTGAGAAGTCGCAAGCTCTGTAGTCGGGAACGGTGGGGAGAGTTGAAACCAATGATCGAAGAGTTATGGATCGTGAAGAATATGTCATTCAGGCAAGTCGCCGAAATTCTCGCAAACGACCATGATTTTCACCCGACGTAAGATCCTCTGAAGTACAAATGCCACAACACTCACTGAGCCTTCGCCAGAAAGAGACAATTTGATCGGATTACAGCTACTTGGGGCTTCCGCAAGAATATCAGAGAGAAAGAGATGACGATTGTTGCCAAGAGGCAACAGCTCAGATCTTTAGGAGGAAGAGATACTGCTGTCGAGGTGCACGGCCAAGAAGTACCAATGGCCAAAGTAACTCGATGGAAGCGGAGACATGTAAAACGCAAAGATCATCGATACACTGTGCCCGCTGTAGATGGTAAGTAACCTGGATTGATATTTCTCGTTACGTGATACTTCGTACTGAGAATACAATACAGATACTTTACAGAAGATCAAGTGCTATACACCTGAAAGTACTGTTGACTCGGAACGTGGCAGATACTTTCATCTATACAGTAATGTAGGGGTCATGGATTCTCCCAAATTGGCTCGTTTAATCGCGACTATGAACATAAATGATGAAGATATTCCGTCTCTGGACCTTAACCGATCTGGGCTCTCTCTCTTGCCAGGTCCGCTGCATGGCACAGGACTTGATGGAGAATGTCAAAACGCCGTTACTCTCAACAAGAATAATATACAAAACACAGAGAGTCCTTCGATGGAAAGCCACTACTTCTCCACTACTGGTAGTATTTCCCTAATCAGAGAAGTCGACCCGTTTCCCTCTGCGCCATCTGAGACTTATAAAAATTCTCGGAAGTTCCATGCAGGACCGCACATAAATTTATTTCAATATCTAAAGGCTGAAGAGATACGCTACAGGCGTCAACTAAACCAACTGAAAATGCAGTCCCACCCCGATGACAGCCCTGAATTCCTCAATGTACCAAACAAACTTGGCGAGACATTCATAAAACAAGGTTTTAACAAAGATGCAGAAAATATATTTTGGCATATCGCAAAAACTCGAAAGAGAGTGTTAGGCGGCGAAGACAGTTGTACCTTGAAAGCCTATGTCAATCTAGCAGACGCAATACTCGGCCAGGGTAAACACAGCCAGGCTCGACCAATAATCGGGGATGTCTACCGAACTGTTCTGAATACTCTCGGACCGGAGCACGAAATAACTGTTGGTATTACTAGATTGATGGCTAAAATCGAGTCCATGTTTGGTAATCTAGAATCAGAAAGGCTCGCACGACAAGTATTGCAATTATGTCTTCAAAAATATGGGTCTAGACATAAATATTCTATTCGAGCGATGTGCCAACTTTGTTCACGACTTGGCCCGGAGGAACGCGAGAATCTAGCCCACACAGCAATGCGAATTTGCGAGAAGGTGGGAGACGACGACCTGGCTGAAGTCGCTATAGAAGCTGCCTACCAAGTAGCTTCTGCATTACGAGCTAAAAAAAATTATAAAGGATAGTTTAGAGCAATTCAAAATTGTCTGGGAGAGATCAAAAATGCTTTGGGGCCCAAACCACAGGAGGACACTCAACTACCAATTACACCTATCTCATGGCCTTGCGTTCATGGGTGAATTTCAAGAGAGCGAACGAATAAGCCAGGAATTGCTCTGTCAGCTGCAAAAACTACCAGAAGTAGGAATTTGGGATTATTTTATCGCCCTTCAAGCGTCAGCCTATGCCTTGGAAAAAATGAATCGCCACACCGAAGCTGAGCAACGGAGTCTCAAGAGTATCAGCAGACTGACGCCTATTTGTGGTAATTTCAACAAAGACACTGTCGATATGATCAACGATTTATGCAAATTTTATAAGAATCAAGGCCGCCTTGATGAAGCTATAGCATTGATTAGTCAAAAGTATGCTGAGTTTGAGAATGCTGGAATAGAAAACCATATCTCCATGAAGGTTCTGTTTTTGATCGGGTATTATTTATATAAAGCAAAAAGATTCGAAGACGCTGCAAATTATTTCTCCAGACTAATAGAGAAACGAGAAGGCCTACTGGACGAAACCGATAAGGATACACTGAGATATTACGAGCGGCTCGGAAATTGTTATAAAGAGCTTAAGCAGAATGAAAAGCAAATAATTGTCTACAAGGAAAAGTACCAAAGACTCCAGCTCTCTATTGTCGAAAACAAACATACCCTACGAATTTTGTTCTTACTTGGGAGGTCACTCTACGAGACCAAGCAGTTTGAAGATGCCGCTCTTTGCTTCATTCGCTTGATTGAGAGGCAAGAGGAACTTTTCGGAGAAACCCACAAAAATAACCTTAATTCTTATAAGTGGCTTGGGGATTGCTATGGAGGTCTCAAGCAGTACGATAAGCAGGTAGAACTTTACCAAGTGAAGTATCGAAAACTTCAACTCTCTGGGATAGAAAACGAGCATACTCTAAAGATTCGGTTCTTACTCGGGAAGGCACTTTACAGAGGAAATCAGGTTGACGAGGCAATTCTTTGTTTTTCAGTATTGATGGAAAGACAAGAAGTTATTTTAAGGGGAAATCATGAGAAAACAATAATGGCCTATAGTTGGCTTGGACACTGTTACAACACGCAAAAACTATATGACGAGGAGAAGGCACTGTATCAGCAGAAGGATAGCCAACTTCGATCCTACGAAATCATGACCAGAGACACATTGCAAGTCAAGTATTGGCTCGGGAAGGCCTTTTTCGAAGCAAAGCAATATGAAAATGCTATTTCCTCTTTTAAGGCGTTGATCAAGAAGCAGGAACAGATCCTAGGCGAAGGAGATGAAGATACTTTGAGTTCTTACAAGTCGCTTGGAGTCTGTTACTTTGCGCAAGGACTATGCGAAGAGCTAATCACACTTTATCAACAGAAGTATGCGCAACTCATAAATTCAGGAATCGAAAATGAGCATGCTTTAGATCTTGTCTTCCTACTTGGGATGGCACAATACAAGGGTGGTCGTCACACAGACGCTATAGAGACTTTGACCGCTCTGCTAGAGAAACAAGCAGCCATTTCAGGGCAGAAGATTCAAGTTCTCAATATCTTGGTGAGGATTGGTTGGTGTTATGAAAGTAAACGTATGTTTGTGTCCGCTCTCGAAACTTATGAGCGAGCTCTAGAGGGTTACAAGGAGGCTAAAGTATTAGGCGAGGTGGTGGATGAAGATGCCATAGGAGCCCTCGTGGACGACATATCACAGATGAATTTTAAGATAGAAAGCTGCTCAGATGAAGCACTTGAAGAAGCCAAGTCAAGTGACATAGATAGCAGGTCCGAAAATAGTGATACCGAGCTGAACTGGAACGACTATGTGGATTTTGATGGTTTAGATGAAATTTTTCCAGGAGAAATTCCTGTAATATAAAACTTTTAGCGTTAGTTTTTGATATCAGTCTGGACAATACACCGTCTAAGGAACCCATATTACTTTGCCTTTTCCTTCGGCAGTTCCCGACTTTATGCTATCCTTGTACAAATTCCATACCAAGTATGACTCTGCATTGTATGAAAAATGTGTTGAAAATTTTCAACGTGATAAAAAAACATACTATTGGATATAAAATAAGCGCCCGCTGTGTTATATAAAAAAAAGATAAAGTTTATCTAACTATAGGTAAGACTATTTTCGACACAGCAGAAGCGCAGTGGCGGACGGTGTGAACAACAGGGCTCATGGTCGACCCAGTAATGGGATCTTCCCCGGTCCCTAAATTGCGAATGAATCGAGGATGGGAACCACCCGCGACGATGAGACGAGCTCGATATCCTTTGCGGAACCTATGCGCGCAATCTAGCAGGTCTAGTTGTACCTGAGAGCCCCGTTCAGGGTTGAGACGCATGTATGCTTCAGAAATGTTGTGCGATTTACCTTTGGTGTCTACTTCACAGAGTCGGACAAACAAGTCCGCGTAGGGGGGGTTAGTTGAATGCTGCAGGTCGACTGATGGTTTTCCACTAACTTCGATATCTCTATCGAGCGGTTGCGTAGTGAAGGCTAGAACATCAGCGCGAGCTGCCAGAGCAGCATCGTCATCTTTGGCACCAGCCAGGCGAGTATACATCGACATCCCAATACTCGGTGTCGGATCAGCTGGGTCGAACTTGAATACAGAGTCTGGGGCGTCAGCTGGCGGCTTCTCCTCTCCAAGGCTGCCGCTTGGGCCAAGATAAAACTCCTGGGCTACCGTGGGCGGCGGCCAGCTCAAGAGTTCTCTCCATTCCTGAGCGCCCGTGACAAATATACGCAGCAGATTCTGTCGGTGATGGCCTGGGCGTTGAACAAGATGCTCGTCCAGCCAAACCAATGGCTCTCGCTTGGAGTAGGCAGCAACTTCAGTGTGTGACCATGGGCCAACGGTCATCGCAACAGTGCACCCACGTGCCGCCAACCTCGAATACTGTTCCATGACTTGGCCCAAGGCAATATCGTACCAGCCGGTGAGAAGTAAGATCGGGATGCTAGCCCGGTCGAGTGCCGCGCTAGAGTCCATAGGTGCCCAGTAAGGATCCGTCACGTCGGGATGGGTGACCATGTCCTTGACCCAGTGCTGAACATCGCCTTCAAGGTACTTGTCGACAGCGTCGAGGAGAGGAAGAGAGTCAATAACGGAACGGAGAGGGGCGCTAATGGATGTTGGCAATCCCACACGGTCACCACGCTTCAAAGCAGCCATCAACTCGCACCAACAGAGGAAGTCCGAGTTCACAGCACCCGTCCCCCAGATGAAGTCGCCACAGTTGTGCGGAGCTACTTGAATCACAGCTGCTTTCATATCTGGCGGCGGATCGGTGAGGATGGCCAATTGTGTATATCCAAGATAGGAAGTTCCCAAGGTAGCAAACGAGCCGGTGTACCAAGGCTGGTCCCTCATCCAGGAGACAACGGCGAGACCATCTTTGGCCTCATGGAATGGATAGTACTCTCCTCCGGATCCAGACGTGCCGCGACAGCTGGCCATCAAGACCTGATATCCTCGCGCGGCGTAGATGGTAGCATAACCGACGGCAAAAATTCCTTCGATGCCATAGGGAGAGCGACATAATAGCGTTCCAATCGGCTTGCCATTAAGAGGACGGTAAAGATCTGCAACGGTCTCCACTCCGTCATCCAGAGGGATTCGTAGGCGTTCAATTGTGTAAGTGTTTGATTCCCATGGCAGGCCCCAAAACCAAGCAGCAAGCCAGTCTGTAAGAGCTCCACGCCAAGTCCGCTTTACTGGGGCCATGTACGTATATCGGTTTTGATACAAAGACTGATTTCAAAACTGTTCGAAAAAAAGAGGGAGAAAAAGGAAAGAAGCAAGGGAAAATAATAAATGAGACAATGATAAATGCCGATGGTTAAAAGAAGCATGGCGACAGGATCGCTATGCTTCGCTCTACGCTAGTCTGGGGCACAGGCCATAAGCACTGAAGCTGCCACTGATCTGGGCCCTGTTTCGATCAAGCTCCGCACCAGTTGCATATAATTAAGCCTATCTTCGTCGCTGTTGAAATTTTAGCGTTGAACTTGTTATGCAAGGTATTTATTATGCTAACTTGTATTCGTATATTGATTCGTAATAAACGGCTAATAACTTAGAATAATAATTCCTCAACACTACCTGATTTTTGCACGCTACTTGGGTTTGCACACTTCTTGGAAGTTAAGGTAATAAAACCATATCATTGGATATATACATAGAGGCCTTTACCGCGGCGCTCTTTTCAAGGATATCAAACACATCCAAAGCTTGCTAAAATATCCATGCTGACCTGTTATTGTATATCCAGTGTTTTGCGGACTAAACCCACTTTGTCACACCCTTAAGATACCGTACAATGTTTCATAAGGAACCGGCCTTTTTTTTTCCAAATACAACTTTCAAAGCGTCGCTTAAAGATCTCCCGCTCCTCTTCCTCCTTCTCTCCACCCATAACCTTTCCCTCTCTCCGTCGCCCGAGTTGCCACTCCGGATTAAGAATTTAGTTCTCAGACTCTTCACCAACCCTTCGTTTTCATCATCTTCGTCATCGCTGTCGTCTTCATCAAATACTGATTTCTCTTGTACAAAAATATCCATGAGGGATGTTGGAGAGTGATAAAGGTATAGTGGAGAGGGAGGGGCGGATCGTGTGTGTATTTGTTTACTTGAGTTGGATAAGGGTGAGCGTGAGCACGGTGTGTATGTGCTCAGGTTGGAATGGTGGGTTGAATAATATTGCGAAGAGGTGACGTTTGATCGGGAGCGAGGACGTTGGCATTGTGGCTGGGATTCTCCACTGGTTGGCCAAGAATTATTTCGTGGATGGATTGTAGGATTGGAAGGATGACGTTTTGGCGTTGAAGCTTGTAATGATGAATATGTTGTTCTAGGGAGCGCCCGGATGGTGTTTGGTTCGAAAAGATCGTCGTCAGGTAGTGGCGGCAGTTCACGATTAAGACGAGATGGTCGAAGTTTATCAGCTCTGTTAGGATCCACAAAAGTCTCGGTGATATCGAGAGAGCATATTTTTGATGCGGCGTATCCCTCTCTCCAGGGTGGTAGATCCATATCCTGTGGCCTAGTCTTAGGGCTGATCGGGAACGGGTCTTCCGAGGCGGCGGTGGAGGCTTTTGTGGGGAACCAGGAATCCCAAAGAGTTTCTCCGGCCAAGCTTTCGCTGAAAAAGTTGCAGCTGTAATTGTCTTCAAATGATGTATCGGATCCAGACGATGTGTCGTCCATCATACCTGGGACGGAAGTGTCTGGTGAGATGGATAGCTGATATTGAAGCTTTGACGATGCTTGACAAGCCACCTCCAACCTCCCAACATCACTCTGGCTTAGTGATCGATGAAGAGATCGTGATATTCGGCGTTTTTGAGAATTGTTCAGATGCATTTTTGAGAAGATTGCTGTTTGTGGTGAGGAGAGTAACCAGCCAGGTGAGTCCTCACATAGTGGTAATGATATAATATCTGTCCCTATCGGAGGGACATCCGTGAGGAGTTCGAGGTCTCCCATTATGAGTGTACAATCCAGTTGGTAAGAATAGATACCAAGAGTCAATGGATGAATAGGGAGGAGGGGAATAGTGAGGAAAGAATATAGGATGTCGATGAAAAGTGAGTGGAGAGCTGTGCCGGTTTATATCAGACCTGGGTGCCACTTTATCACCTGATGCACGTTGCACTTAGGTCATACACAAACTCATCATAATTGATATTTCCGATTTGCATTGCCAGTGGCACACTGTTGACATATGTACTCGGCGGATTAGGACAGGTATTTTGATGTACGGGACAGGGCCGAGCTATCAGATCGCGGTCTTTGCCAATCGTTGCGGCCCGCCCGAAAAATTGTTGGGGGGGTCGGAATGTGCTGGGATACCCCGCGAGTAAGGGTTCTGTGGCACTGCTCTGGCTTGTGCAACTTACGGCGCTACTTAGACTTGTGGAGCCTGAAAAGGACACAGATCTGCATCTGGCAAATCCCAGGAGACCGTGCTCCTCAGAGTGTAGCACGCGAAGTATCGTATTTTCAAGAGTGGTTGCTCTTTTCCATCCCCGCCCCCGGTATAGCTGAAATGAGATACAGCTGAAATGAAAGTCAACAGAAGGCAAACATTTTTTTAAAAAACATCACTCTCTAGAAACAAACCAAACGATATTCATCTTCCCATATCGCCAAGTAGTGGGCTGCACACATACTCTGAAGGAGAACACATTAGGGACTAGGGAATGATCACGTGGAAGCGTTTCTCAAACCCCTTCTTGGAGGCTTATTTCCCCCAGTCCTTATTTTCCCTATATCCTCTCTTTCCTCTCAGATAGAACCGTACAAAAAGATAAAAAATAAAAGACGCAAAACGGAAAAGTTCAAGATCGACGCTCCCAGGAATGCATCCCCAAAGGCCCGCACCAGTCTCCGTTTGCCTCGAGGGTGATGGAACAAAAGGAGGCTGAACGAAACCGGCAAGCGCAAAACTGTAAACTCCGTGTCTTGGAGACGAGCGGGAAAAAACAAAAACAAAAAACAAAACAAAAACAAAAACAAAAACAAAAACAAACCTGTCACATTTTTTCCCTCCTAAGGCAAAATATAGTTTTCTAGTTCATCCGATTGGAATCCCGTCCAGTGGCCAGAAAAGGATCCAGGCTCACCTTGCATACGCCTCAGAAAATCATCCGCGGTGGGCAGGGCTGTGCGGATCGGCCGACCGAACCTCTCTTCACTCGGACCCTCCTCTAAGGCGAACCCGAGAAAAAACTTCCCGAAGAAGGGAGAGTGTGTATTTTTGAGGCAGGAAGGAGATGCCGTGTTTCACTGGCACCGTGCGGATTCCCAGTGGTACGACGCGGACGCGTAGAGGTCAAGGCTGGGGATCGAGAGGATTTTCAATCCAAGAAATAAGAGAGATCAGCTAATGCACGTGACTTGAAGGCAGACCTCAAACTCGAACCCGCCAATGAACGCATTAAAAAGGACCATTTTCCAAATGAATTACTATCTCTCCACTCTTTGGGTCAACCAGGGAAGGCTATGCAAAACATTAAACTGTGCCTCTGGATCTACCACACCAAAATCTAACTTGTAGGAGCAACTGCTACGGAGACATTGATTGGTCGGGCCGGTTTCTCCTAAAAAGCCTATCAACCCCGTTTCAAAAACATGATATTCCTAGAACTAAACAGTCACTCGGTAGCCATGGCCCTTCTGACGTTGTTCATTTGTTTGGAAAACAAGATTGCGTCCTTAATATTGCAAGCTATGCCTTGACAGCGGGGTGCAATGCTTTTTGGGTGGGAGGAAGACCTTCGATCATTTTAACAGTTAGAGTACGATCCCTCCTAGCACAAATGTACGTTACACATGGCTATTTGTTTCTGGCCCCACAAGACGTTTGGACCGTGGGGGTGGATAGTATTTTGGATGTACTGGGGTAAGGACATTAGGGGCTGCACGGTTCATGCTGCTGATTGAGAAGCATCTAGATATCAAAACTTAAAGGTTTCAAGCTCCACCCTGGCAACTGAACGCATGGCGTTTTTGGGAGAAGGGCTCTGGCTGGTTCTTAATATCATTTTCGATATGCTGGGACAAGAGAAATAGGAAACGTCAAGACCGATATGAATGAGCATAATATGATCATACTCCGACCTTGAGAAGCAATGGACATATAATACTCGTTTACGTTGGTGCAGCAGAACCCGCGACATATTCCTATTCAACGCAGGGACTCACAATATAAGACCATCTACAACCATTAAAGTATTAGAGCTGCGAATATATCTTTATTTTCATTTTGCTCACATTGCCTATAATACATGTGTACAAGAACCCCACCACACCAAGACCATATTCTTATCTCGTTCCGACTATCATGGGCCTATTTATATCCTCCCTGCTCCCAAGGCTCTATGATATCATTTCTTCCAATCCCCCATGTGCGACACGATAATCTTCGCCGCATCTTGGGGGCTATGTTGTCTCCCGATGGCCTCCACAAAATCGCCCTCAGGATCCATCAGATAGAAATAAATACTGTGATCGACGAGATAATCCTGGCCTGCCTGGACGCCCTCCGGCGTACTAAAATAAACGCGATACTTCTTGCACACATCCTTGATCTGTTGCCACGTCCCCGTCAGGCCTACGATCGCGCTGTGGAATTCAGAGAGGTATTCGGAGAGCACACCTGGTGTGTCGCGCGCCGGATCGCATGTGATGAAGATGGGGAGGAGGGCGGGGAGGGAGGACGACGTAACGATCGGAGACGCGTTTACGATGTCGATCATTTGAGCCATTTTGTCCAACTCTTCGGGGCAGATGTCAGGACAGTGAGAGAAGCCGAAATAAACCTGTTTTATAATAAAAATATACCATCAGCATATCTCTCCTTCCGGATCTTCCAATTCGAAACTTGATTTAAAAAACTCTGAATATCCCACTGCTTGTTTAAAACCGGGCGAGCAGGAAAAGCGGGACATACCAAGGAATATTTCCCCTTCATGTCACCGTCCCCGAAAGGCTGACCTCGCTGATCGATCAACGCGAAGGGGCCGCCGACCTTAGGTCTCCCAACGCCCTTTGTCGCTTCAGCGATACGTTTCCTTTCCATGCGATCTTTTTCATAGCGGAAGTAGAAGACGAGACCGGCTCCCGATGCGAAGAAAAGGACGCCTGCTTTCCAGGAGAAGGGCTTTGTGAAAGAACAATTCGTCAGTATATTTAAAAGTAGCTCAGGGAGTGGGGAAGGAAAGAAAAAAACATACACCAGAACGATGCTGCGACCGCTGTTCCTGCACCGTCTTCGCAGCTCTCGTACAAGTCGTACTAAACTCTCTACTCCGACCTGCGCTTTTCCCAACGTTCCGTAGGCATGTTTGTGATCGCGGTGCTCGCGGGACGAGCGTATTCCAAGCGTGGAGATTCGGGATCGCGGATTGCGTCTTTTCAAACCGCAGACATCGCGAGAAACTTGCCAGAGTAGATTGGTTCCGTATAATTGATCTCGACATCTTATGTGAAGGTACAAATTGGTTGGCGGTGGGTGGTCCGATATTTTTTATTTTACGGTTGAAGCTATGGGAGATGCTAGCTCGTTAGCTTAATTTAAGGTTTCGCTGCTTTAACCTGTGCGCGTCATGGACGAGGCCAAATAAAAGCGGCACTCTATTCCAACTGCAATCGGCTTTCACTTATTAGATCCAAGTAATATTTGAATTCTTTACAGTAGCAGGCGAAATTGGATTCAGTTCAACTACTTGATGTTTCTAAACTCCCTAAATGTAGGGGTAACACGCTAAAAGCGGAGCTGGCTGCGTCAGGATTGACTGACGGCCAAGATCGGAGCCAGGAGCAGATTTTATCAGTAAATTAAAGAAGGATTCTCATTCCTAACGACCTCCTGTAAATGACATAGAATTGAACAGCTAGTCTATGACTTAAAAATGGTATGGGCATGTGATATTACACCGTAAAATAGCCACTCATTTCCCAGACATTATTCGCTTTCCTTGATATTATTTGAGACACAGTGCCTCTACCTTGTACTCCCCAAAAACATCCCCCTCGATAAGATATTCCTGAACTCCGCCAAAATGGCTCCAGTGTTCCTCATTATCTAACCACGCACTTCCAAGAACAAAATACTTCCCCTCATGGGGTCGAAGAATAATTAGATTGTCGCAAGTTGGGACGAGCCACGCCTCATCGCCAGGTTCTGTTTGTGGGCTAGCAAGACCAATTGTTCCTTTTTGACAAATGAATGGAGAGAAACTTGTGTCAACTGCTCCGCGCGATATTGCCTTCGAAAGTTTTGACATGGCCTCATACTGTGAAGCGTTTTCAGCTCTTTTTTTTGCCGTATCAATGAGAAGTGATACCAACACTAGCAAACTGGTGCTCTCGGCAAAGTTGATGTCCAATTCGTCAGACAAAATAAAGTCAGATAATGCGATAAATATATCTGCAAGTTCGATATTGTTTATATAATCGTTATCGTCATCAAAATAGACCTTCGAATATTTTCCATGCGTTAGTAGCCGAACAAGTCGGGAGACCCTGCTGCGAAAATCCTCGGGATATCTTGCCTGATCGAGTATTCTTGAATATGTATCAAAGAGTTCTACTACGGTCACGGGTTCTTTATCGATGGCGTAAAACTGCCCAATATCTGCAATTTTGACACCAGTCGTATATAGAAAATTGCCGGATATGTAAGCTGGCTTGGAGATCGAGTTTCTTCTATTGGGGTTTCGCATGTGTACTGTATCTTGATGATCTATCCTCCAATCAGGAACCCAACTTGGGGTATTGTCCTGTATATTTTTGAAATCCCGGTGCCATGAACCTACCTGTTCCAGGAATGTAATAGAGTTGTAGACCTGGAGGTATGAAACCATCGCTTGAGTGAATACTTCTGAGACAGGCAAATCGTAGTCGACAATAATATCATTTTCTTGCCAGTCGTGAGCCAGAAACATTACTCCGTAGATTATATCCTGCTCTTGAGAACACTTAAAGCCACTAGCTCTTCGGAGAACCTCTATGAGTTCCATCGGTTTTCCGCCAAATGTGTTTCGTCCTTCAGTGAGCACATTTTGAAGCGATGTATTCGGATGTTCGTAAAATGGGCTATTTTTATCCAGTTTTAAGTCAAGCATCAAATAACGGTACATAATGATTATCCAAGCACTGATGAAATGATATAGACCGGTTGTTGGGATGACAATTTTTCTACATTGTAGCGCCAATTCTCTGCCATTTGACATTTCTTGTTGAACCCAAAGTCGTTTGAAATATTCCATATTAACCATGTCACAGATTGGTTTCCAGAAAGTATCCTCTTCGGCGAGAAGTAGGTCAATTTCGCATCTAGAATCTATCGTCGAAAGCTTTTGAAGAGCAGCGTTTGTCTCATCAATCTCATAATCTAGCCAAATGCACACACGACGAGCATTGCCATAGATCTTTCTCATAAATTGAACTTGATGGTTGCGTTCGTATGTATTTTTCTGATTAATACATAAGGCATCGATCCAGACACGGCGAGTCGCGTGTGCATTGCGCAGATCTCGAACCATGCGGTTCATACTGTTCGTAATTAGGAACGGCTGGTCGTCCAAAGTAATTTCATTCTGCCCATCCAGACTTCCCCATTGATAGGATATTGCGTCAAAGTCCGACTCAGAGTCATCTCTTATTTTGATAATATCGAAAGAAAGAGTGAGGCTATCCGCTTCGCTACCTGGATATATGTTCAGTACCCTAATCTCTCCCCGGGATGGTTCGACTGGAGGGTAGCTGAATGTCGTGTCTGAGGCCATGAGGTGAAAAATGGTTATTTTGCAGTTGGTTATTGATATAATAATCATATAAGAGGCTATTGAAAGGGAGAGAAGTAGGTAGCTGGAATTTAGAGCACAGCCAGGACTAGCATTCATGAGTGGCTTGTGCGGCGCAGAGATCCAATGCCAATCACATGACCTGAGTTACCCCCCTGAAAATATCTCCACTTGAGATGAAAGAAATGTTCTAACTCTACTGCATCGACAATCGTCCAGAATCTACTGTTCTCGCTGTGGTTAAGTAACCCCTCTCATCCGCCATTGCGCCACTCGAATCGAGTTACCGGCTCGGTTGTATTAACGACTTGCTTATATAATACGTTATGAAATTTCCTTGTAACTTAATTATGTCAGCTGCGTTTGGTAAAAGCTTTCAAATGAAGAAAAAATCCTCAATTGGACTGGAGGTAAGTGAAACCCTCGGGGTGCATGTTTCAACCGAGGTGCAAAACTGGAGCCTCAACCCGTACGAGGAGTTCATTTTTACTACAGTCCAGCTCAGTATTTTAGCGGATAGCAACTATTGAAAGTGCCAGAATAATCAACCTGATATATCTAAGGGATTACGGATTGAAAGTCCATTTTTTCGCATGTTATTGTATTATCTCTTGAAGCTCTCTTGAAAACTCCCTCCCTTTAAGCTCCCTACTCCCTACAAGTACAAGTTTACACCGAGAGGAAAATAGAAGAAGAAAATATTGCCCGCTCGCTGGATTCCATGCTGATATGCTTTGACTTGATCTCTTTGCTCTGCTCCATGACGATGTGATGGTTTTGACGTTTGCTCGAAAAATGCCCTGATATGCCTCTCCCCTGCCGCAACCTCTCTCCCGTTCTCCTTCTGATGCCCCCATTCCTTCTCACATTCTCGCCTCTTCTCACCATCCTCGAACTCCATTCTTCAATCTGGAATGCTGACCATGCTCATAAAGCCACCAACCACGCAAGCCATGATAAATAATCAACTCCCGCCAACTTTCCCAAAGTCGCCGAATCCGCAACTCCCCTGTTTTGCGCCAAACAAAAAATATGCTCTAATTTCTCATCGATTTCAAATTCCCCTTTTATGGCATTCCAACTCGAATGAATATTAATTTTCTCTTTTTTGCAAAATATTTTTGCAAACAAAGAAAAAAGGAAAAAGCTTTTTCCATGACAAAGGCGCCTCTCACTCCTTTCGAGGTCTCGCTTAAAAATTCGACTTCCAAAATTCTATGAGAAACGAGTAAAAAAAAAAAACTTCAGGGTTTTAGAGAAGGTGGTCGAATGATTTACTCGCGACGGCTGACTTGACTGGCGCTCGTTCGGCTACGCTCGTCTTCTTCCAGGACGTCCGAGAGGCGGGTAGGGTGGTGATGCCGAGGGACGGCTGCCCACTCCGCTGGACCCGGCCCATAAGCGGTACCTGAATAATCGACGGGGTCGCTGACGGTGGGGTGAGATGTCGGTGCCGATGTGGGTCCACCTTGCTGTGCTCCAGTTGTTGGTCGGTATTGTTGTCGACGAGCAGCTTCACGTTCTCGCTCGGCGGTGACGTCGTACTCGTCGGTATCATCGTCGGATACGGGAGCGTGATAGCGGATCTTGTTTCCTCGGTCGTCCCGGATGAATTGGCCTTGCGAATCGATCTCGTATTCTTCTTCGCTAAGCGCCCCTTCGGATGGGTTGGAATGACCGTAAGAGGGGTCTTCCTGAACAGGATGAAGAGAGGTTCCTTGATTCTGCTGGTAGAAGGCCGAGGTTGCAGCTGGTTGAACCGCTGGGGCCTGAGAATACTCAGGGGAGGTCGTGTAGGCCGGATGGACGGCGAGAGAAGGGGAGGCATGTGTGGTATTCCGTGATGTGGGAACTTGTGATTCCACAAACGGGTCTGCGGGTTCTGCACGCTGAGATCGGGCATATTCTTGATAGGCGGCATCGCTATCGACTGGGCCTTCTGGCTCCAGTGCACCGGTAGCACCTTGGCCAGGATATGGTCCCTCTCTAGTGGGCGGTATATCACGTGTGCTTCCGTGACGACTTGGAACGCCTTGCATCATAGGAACGACTTGAACCCCACCGACAACAGTAGGCTGACCGTCCCGCAATGATGCCGTTCTCTCGCGCTCTTCTTGTTCTCGTCGACCTAGTTCTTCCCACGCTCGCCTTGCCTCTTCCTTAGATATTTGAAGTTCCCGCTTCATCTCGGCTAACTGCTTGTCAGAATTAGACTTTTCTCTCTCCTTCTTAGCTACAGCTTCTGCAATTGCCGAGGCTCTCTCCCGGCGTTCTTGTTCTAAACTGGCTTCTGTCATAGCTTGGATTTCCTGCGCTCGTTCCTGCTCTGCTCGGGTCTCGAAGAACCATCGCTGGAACTTACGCTCGGAAGAAGCTCTCAGACGCTGGAGCTCTACCACTGCATGAAATAAATTTGCACCGGCAGCTGAGAGGTCAGTGACTTGCCGTGACAGTTGCTGAGATAGAGGATCACGGTTGATATCACTACTATTTTCTTCCAA
The DNA here is from genome assembly GCA_037952705.1 of Haplographium delicatum. Lineage (NCBI taxonomy): Eukaryota > Fungi > Ascomycota > Leotiomycetes > Helotiales > Hyaloscyphaceae > Haplographium > Haplographium delicatum. Next base: position 63,161 of record JAPZPC010000028.1, read on the forward strand.
TCGGCGAATCCAGAATGATGTAAGGCCTTCCCAGTGTGCTGATAATGTCTCCCAACGTTCAAAAGCGTGAGGAAAAGATGACCGAGTTCCCGTTGCCGCTCCGCCTGCTTGCGGTTGCGTTCCAGATGGTCCAGTAGTGGTCGTTTCGGGCTGAGGGGGTCTCGTACGGGTATTTTCAGTTGGGGCCGGTCTTGGCTGCTGTGATTGTTGTGGTTGTGCTGGGCGTGGTCTTCCCGATGTAGGCGCTGCGTCACCACCTCCGACGGCTCGTCCACCTCGTCCTAAGCCTTGTAAAGGTTGATCTGACTGTCTCCCATCACCTGCGGGAGCCGTTCGGTCACCTGATCTCCGATCTGACTTTTGTGAGTTATCGGACACTCGTTGACCAGCTGTCCCGCCTGATCCACGCTGTCCACCTTCTCCAGGTCGTTGTTGTGCTGCAGCGCCAGCAGCCGCTCTTCTCTCTGCACTTCTTCTTTTGGCCTCCTCTATTAGCCTTTGTTCTTCCTCGGCTCTGGCTTGCTCCAGTGCTTCCTTCTGTTCCTGCTCCGCTCTTTTCCTTGCTTCCCTCGCCGCACGCTCACGCATTATGTCGATTGGGCCTTTGATTCCTGGGGATCCTGAAGCCCCTCGGGGAGGTTGAGCTCTCGAACCACCATTACCGCTTCGTCCATTGCCCGCAGAGGCAGTTGGCCCTCCGCCGATAAGATCGGACATCGAGGCGTTCTCCTCGACGAGATCGGGAGTGAAAGGATTGGGATGTCGTAAGGCTTCTTCAAGAGCGAAGAGGATTGCACTTGCGGTGTTCTTGGAAATTCGAAGAGCCCGGTGTGGACGTCTCTCAGCTTCGGGAGACTGTTGTTGGGAACTTGCTAGAGGAGTTGTGGTCGAGGCGAGATCTTCTTCGAAATCATGAGTGAGCTCTTGGTTCTCGCTCCTTTGCTGCTGTTGCTCTGCAAATCTGACTCGTGGCGGTGGGGAGATTCCAGCAGATACTGCTTCAATGTGTGTTCGACGAAGAGGGTGCTGCTGGCGCTGTGATGGGGTGGGCGTAACGGGGTCGTATACGTCGTTAAGGTCGTTAGATGTAGGTTGAATTGGGGTCGTCAGCGCGGCTGCGAGCAAATGTGAGGTTGGGGAGGTCGACAAGGTGAATGTGACTTAGAATTCACCCTCGACGGGGATAATTGGGAGGGCAATTCGTGTGACTAGCCGGTATCACCAGAGGGTTCTGGGTGTCGAAAGGAGGAAGTGGGTGTGATGTTTCTCGGCTGGGTCGCGGAAAGTCGAAGGCAGGAAATTGAGAAAGTTGGGTGGGTGTGTGTGAGAGAGAAGAATAAGAGTAAGATAATGAGTGTGATCGAGCAGATCCGCGGGTCGGTCCTCGTGGGTAAAGGGTTTTGGCGTGGTGTTGAATATGAGGAGGTTGGGATGTGAGTGAAAACCGGATGGCGCAGGCGAGTAGCTCACTGACGAACCGCAGCGAACGAACCCACGGCGCACAACAAATAGCCAACCCGAAGGATAAGAATCAGCATAATCCGGCGAGCTGTGTTCTCGTGAAAGGAACCTGTGGACGACGTGTTTCCTCTCAATGGGGTATGTCGCGCGGTGAATTACGTGAACTCTCGAGTCCGAGTCGCATGTGCTCGAGTTTTTTCTTCCCCCAGCTCGGCCTCAGTCCCGCTCCGCCCTGGGTGCTGGGCACATGCAACAATGGAATCCCTCCGCGCAAAAATCTAGAGAAGGCGATTCGGGAATTGGAGAGAGCATGCTCGCACGAGAAGAATGTCAATTGGCGGTGGGGCGGTGGTGCGGTGCTGGTGGTGGTGGTATCAACTTGGCCGAGTATTCGAGTAATAGAGTACGGAGTATGGGGTCGGGTCAGGTACGAGAGAGTGAAAGGTCGAAAATTCCGATGGCTGGGAACGAGATGGGATCAGATTGGGATTGGGATTGGGATTGGGGGGGATTGGGGAGGGATTGGCGTTGGCTTGTGGCGGTTTCTGGTTCGGTTGTGCCCGGTCCTAGAGGCTAACAGCGTCCTATATTGGCTCCCGTGACCACTACCAGACAGTGACACCCATCTCGCAATCGCGGTCGAAATGTAATCTGGTCCCGATACTCAATGTTGTCGGATTCGGTTTGCAAGTCATATTCTCGTGGTGATGGGTGGTGGTTTGGGGTGAGAGGAGGGGAGGAGGGGAGGAGGGGGGAGGACGACGGGGGAAGGGTTTAGGGATAGCGAAATAGGGATGAAGGGGCTGAATGAGCAAATTGGCGTGGATTCTTTGGCTCGGGGCAGGCCTCTGGACTTTGCGCCGGTCTTCTCTGGCCTGTTCGAATATATTTTATCTGCCCTGTCTGTGGTGCCAGCGCATTACTTTCTGGGAGATTCGGTACCGTCGCTGCGGGATGCGGAGCCTGAATGGGGCATGAATGGGGGCATGGATGCGACTCATGGATTGGATTAAAGAACCCTTTGCCGTGCAGCGGTGCAGCTGTCGCCTCCTCGACCAGTCCGTTTGCTCGGCGGCGCTGCACCATCTCTCTGTCTTTTTCTCCCTTTTCCTCTCTTTCCATCGTCGTTTATATCTCCCCTTTTTTTCCCACTCCCTTTTCATCTCCTCCCTTGACAATGGGTTCTGGTTCTGCTACTGCTGCACGCATCCGTGTCCTCCTTTCGCATTCCACATTCCGTATCCGCTCCGCATTGGCGCCATGACCTCACTCTCACCCGCCCCTCGAGGGTCAGATCGTCTGGCTCAGGCGGTGGAGCCTCTAGGAAGCTCCCGAAAGGCATCTCCCTTCCCTTCCCTTCCCTTCCCTTTCCCTCGCTCCCGCGCACACTGGCCGTGCTAGGGGGGAAACCAACCAATGAGCCGCCGTAACTGGCTCCTGACAAACAATAAGCTTTTTTGGAAATCGTTGGGGACTCTTGTGAGACGGGGAGATGGTGAAACTGACACCGGGTCCTTGCATCCCAAGTGAGGGTCGCGGGTTCCTGTTCGAGGGTGATGTCTCACGGGAAATCCTCCTTGCGGAGAATCATAATAATAATATATGTTAAGGGAAAAAGGTACGGAAATACAGTCAGCACCAAAGAGTCCATTGTGCGGACATGGGATTGGGGTTGCGCAAACGGGCAAATCAGACGGCGCGCGGGATTGCAGATACCTACCTAGGGCTAGGCACATCTCCACTTCCCCACTTGCTTTACCTAGCGCAGTCCGTATCTTTTCTTTCAGGATGGTACGAAGGTACTGTACATTTCAGATACAGTGGTACAGTGGTACAGTGGACGGCTTCCAACATGACGTGACTCGGTTTGCCGTCCAGGAAATATCCATCAGACATACCCTCTACCCATGTTCGCCTCGTAGGTCATAAAAATCTTCAAGGCGACACTTATTAGCGCACTTTCTATTAAATATGGATCAACAGATGATCCATTTTTGGTTTTTCTCGGACAATTGAAAATAAACGGCTGCTGAGCAGGCAGTTTCCCCGCAAAGTCGATCGACCCCTGACACCTTTCGTAATCCGCCAGCAGCTGGGGAATCCTGGGTATGCATAGAAGTTGCACCCTCTTTCAATTCGCAATACTGCAGTAGATTTAAATCGTGGATTGGCTGTTGGGTTGTTGATATGCATGTCATACCAACATATCGAGATAAAATAGGAGAGTGGATCACGTGATAAATCAACGGAATGCAATAGGTTTTAAGTACAGGAGGTCACTAGTTAGAAAAACTCACAGCCGTATATCGATTATTGCCCCTGTGATAATTAAACAGGTATGGCTATGTAGTTGACGCCTGAACTATATGGGAAGCAAATTTGGCTGGCATCCTGTCGCTGATACATATATACGCTACGCTGAAGTGGGAATAGAATTCGACCCCTCTCTTGCCGATCCGCGATTATAGGATGACTCCCCGTAGCAACCCCGCTACGAATTATTTAACACTTGAAACTGCAACGATTTTGTAAGGCAATTCATTGAATAGAGGCTTTGACAGATCACACTACCTCATGTTGGACGGTTCCTTCTCCCTCCTTTTCGTCAGAGGTGGCCAGATCTGGAGGAGGTTTCTCCAGTGCCTTCACATACTTTAAATGCGAAAAGGGATGTAGAAGCCAATACAGCAGGATATACCACTCTGAGGGCTTAGTGGTCCCTCGATCGGGCTCAAAGCGCTTGAATCGCTTTCCTAAACCTCTCCACCCTGTCGAAGTTGTGCCATGCATCATCCGCAGTATACACTCTTTACGAAGTCCAGAATATGATCTCCATCCAAAAGATACCAAAGTGTCGAGGTTGAATACAATAACATAGGTCACGAGGCCTACCAATATGGCCGCAATAATAAAAGGAGTTCTAGTTGAGGAGTCCGTGATGTTTGGGATAGCCCATAGTGCCTTGAAATCGTCAGAAATCGGGCCACAAATGGACTTGATGGAGCTACTTACGGCACAGAAAGCTAATGGAAGATAGAATATGCTCACATATGTGAGAAGTTTCACATTTTGGCTAAGTCTGGTCGAGAGACGACTTTCGACCACAGCACTGGCGTTGAATAACTTGAAGCAATGTTAACCGGTGAAAGTATTTTATAAAAGGTATCGAAACTCACTGCATCTCGAAGTGCCGTGGATCTGTCTCTCTGGCTCTTAAGCGTCGATTTAATAGTCGAGAGCATTGAAGAGTACTTTTGTTGATCCTCTCGCTCTTTCGTCGTTCTGACTACCCAATTGCTAACTTTGTCCCAGTGAATGATAGTTTCGTCGACGATGGGGAGAAATTCACTAATAGTGGTAATGACCCAGAAGTATTGACGAGAGCGAGAGAACGTGTCATCGTCAAATAATAGAGAGTCATGTTTCTCTTCGCGTAGAAACGTAGACTGACTCGCTATGAATGTTTCAATATACTCGGAAATTTCGGTCCATTCTTTCAATATTCTAGTAATGACCTTAAACAATGTTTTAGTAATTGTAAATAAGGTATTCCCAAAAGATTCCATTAACTCGTCCCCGGAGTTATCGTTTGACAGGTCGTAGAAAGATACCGGGGCCATTATGATCATCGTCCAGTGTTCGCTATCCCCAAGTTCATCCAAAACGTGAGTGGAGTTCCACGCGGCAGTGACCTGATCTGTCAATGTCTGTCCATGGCAGGGACTCTGTGAATTGATCACTTACCAATAATGACTGCAATTGCAGGGTACGGTTTGTGTCATCTCTATACAATTCGCCAGAAAGGCGGCCACTTTCGCAACCCTGACTACTCACGATCTCATACCAGGCAAATTGGAATTCCATACAGATCCTGGTTATAGGATAGCCTCTTTGCCAGCCAGTTGTCTTCGTTGAGAACTGCTCAGCTTGGAGATGCTTAATGAGATTGTCGAGTGGTGATTTAAGAAAGGTGAAAATCGTCGAGGAGATATCAGCATAAAATGAATCAAGTTGCGAATATTTCAGATCTTTTTTCAAGGCCTCCAACAAAGATGGTACTTTGAGCACGCCTGAAAATACACTGAGTATTTCAGCAACTGGCTTTTTTCCGGCACTACAAGAGTTTGCTCACCAAAATCTCCTGAATGGAGCTTCGATCCTCCAGCCGGGGCGTTCAGACAAAGGCAAATCGGCATCTTTCACAGCTCCATGGGGATCTATCCAGTTGTAAATGGTCGAGAGCTTGGAGAAGGTGGACCAGTGGGGGCTCACGGGAGTCTGAAGCGGGAAGTTGTCCGGCATAGGAAAGATATCCGAACCATTCCATATCATGTTTATTCCTTGCATATCGCTTTCTCGAAAGATGAAGAAACCCCCCCTATTTCTGAGATCTTTGCTGAAGGTTTCAATTCGGTCAATTGTTGATTTGGCAGCAGATAGTGAAAAAGACTCTCCTAGACTAGAAATATCGAAGGGGAAGGAATATCGCCCATCAAATGCAAACAAGAGATTTTTCTCATGTATCCAGGAGGTATATTCCTGTGTATACCCTAGCAGACGTTCGGGTGATCCGAAACAATCAATTACATCAGGAGGTGGGAAAGTCCCATGTTTAACCTCTATAGACCTGACCGCTATCACGGAAGCATTTCTAACATCTGCCATCTGGGTCTCGGTCCTGGATTCTTCGGGAATAGTACGGCGAACTGGCTCAAGAACTGCAGGGTTAGAGCGCCTGAATTCCTCATCACCAGGCAGTCGAGATATACTGTCGGTATCTACGCTGACATCCACATTATTGCGAGGGCTCAACTGCTTGATCCCTACCTGTTCTTCCAACCGAGCAAATCGAGTAGCATGATCCTCAAGTGTGGAATTGAGGTCTTTCAATCTAGCGCTTATTTCTGCCAGCAGTGCTAGAACTGGTTCGTCGTTCTCTGGCCTGGGCCTACGATCGTCGGCGGCTTGTTCCATGGCAGTTGACACTCGCATCCGTCTTTTAAGGCTTTCAGGTAGTTAATACTAGAAGATTGAAAATTTAAATGTATTTAGTAGCTGAACTGCCCTGGCTGACACGTGGACAAGTCAGGTTACATTGCGCAAGCGACAAATTGAGTCGCGATATGCGCCACCCCTGTTTTCTATATGCGCCACTCCTTTCTGACTATTGATTCTGCCTGTTCTTCGGTTTTGCTAGTAATTCCCATACAGACCTGTAGAAATCTTATAACCAAGGAGCAATCCTTTTAGAATTGAACAATATATGTTCAATATTATACATGAAATATTTCGATGAACCAAACACCACCTCAAAATCAAAGCTGGCTATTGGCATTACCTTGGTAATCTTAGACGACATTTGTACTTGTATTCATTCCAACGCGGTTGGCACCATCGCCGCTCTACTCAAGCGCTATTTACTTTCGCCTTATCCTCGACTTAGGTTGCTCAATTACGTTCCTCCTCTTCGTTTCAGTAACTAATCAAAGCTGCTTACTATTCAGCTTGTGCGAGAGTTACTAATTCTATGTAACTATACTCAAGGAAACCAAGTCGGCTTTTAGGGAACACAAACAGGACCCCTCCCCCAAAAATACATCGTTCACTTAAGGTGCCTGGGCTCGCGCTCCGCATCGGTCATGTGTTAGGAATAGGGAAACGAGCTTTGCATCTTTTACTACCAAAAGACCCACCCCAGATATCCATTATTATAGCACGTCTTAGAAATAGCACGAAGTGGCTACAGGCGCATTGTTGTCCTTTTCGTGGAGAACTAGCGGTGATCATGATATCAAACAGCGGGAAAATTTTGGATGGCTGGGCTACAATGGTATGGACCTGTAAGAGTAAGGTTTCTCATTTCATCTTGTGTTAAATGGCGCGATTCAGTTTGCGTCGGTACCAAGATTTGGCTTCCGTGAGTAGCGTATAGTTCCGCTACAGGAACCTATCCATCCGAGTAGGTGGAAATCGCAAGACAAAGAGGTTTCAATGTTCAAGTTTTATTAGATACAAACTAGAATTTGTTACTTGCATAGTTTCTCACGATTCTACTCTAGCAGAGAAAGTTCAGACTGGGGAATATCGTGCTCATCCTCACAAGCTTTCCAACTCTCTCGAACCCACCACTCAAGCCTCTCTTTGGGGTCTACGTTTATCCCAGATTTCTCAATATCCTCTTCTGACCGCTTAATGCCGTCATTCTTTATACATTCTCTCCGAATCTGTCCAGCAATACCACCTATCTTCAGGACCCATCCAACTTTCCACATGGGTTCCCAATGAAGGTGACACCAAAAGAGTGCGAGAAAGCAGCTAAATCCTTGCACAAAAGCCTCGCCACCTTTGATTGGGATGCCGCCGTACTTAGACAAGTTTCTGAACATTACGCCTGCAATACATAGCGCCACCACTGGAGCCGACACTATCATAAAATAATGTCTTCTCCTTGAAAATAAGGACAGACATAAAGGGTCTGTGTGATATCGATTTGCGAGATATCGGGCAAATCTTTCTTTGCATATCTTGAGAGCTCTTCGGTATGCACAGGATGTTTCATGTCGAACGGGAATCTTGCTGTTTGCGCAAAATTTTTGAATGCTGATTCTAGACCAGCAGCCCATTCTTCTTTTTCTTGCCCCTTGGAAACTGGAATATTGTTGGATCTATAGCCGCATACAATCGAATTGACGGAAGGTACCATCATGGATATGAATAGGATTATCGACTGAAAAGATATTGCAATCTCGATTGGTTGTGCAAGGACGATGCCGGGCCCCAAAAAGAAGAAGGCCATCATATTGATGCTTATGGGGATTTGTAATAGCAGCATGAGTATATAAAGGGTAATGAATACAAGGGGGGGCCATTGACAAAGATTTGAGTGTGGCGGAGATGATTTAGACATGGTTGTGCCTGAAGAATGCGCGAAGTAATGTTGTCTGAACATAATATTAAATGGGGGCAGAGACTAGATTAAATATAAGACGCAAAGGAGAAATTCAAGCCAGGGCCGGAGACAGAGTCACGGACATGACGTGAATATCCCACCAAAAGTCACACATTAGTGGATCACTAAAAATTCCGCAAGTAGACTGGGCCCACATAGTATGCCTCGATTGAAATTGATAACCAAAAGTTTAATGAAATTATACCGAATATATAGCTGTTAACCAAGTTCCTGGAAAGATCGAAGTATTACAAATGAGATGAAGCTACAAACTCAATGACTGGCTAAATTCAAGTGGAACATCTCGACATCAACAAGAAAAAGAGCAAACATCTGTCATCATCAGCATCGTGCATCAGTTGGAACGAATGGGCTGGTTGGACTAGTTGGAATTAGAGGAATTAGAGCTACTACAAGAATCAGGGACATATAGTTCTTGTAAGTTCTCCCTCACTTGAGTTTTGATTCAATAGCCACACAGACTATAGGATATAAAGCAATCTATCACCGCAAGATCGGATCGAGAAGATATATATCGCGAAAAGTTCAAATCCCGAATCCATACGTGAACTCTATAGTCTTTCAAAATCGGCTTATCATTCCCCCCTGAATTTCTAATACTCAGAATAGAAAAACTCATTATTAGTTAGGGTATAGAGATTCCCTCCATTTCAAATATTCCCAATGGTTGCTAGAGAGACTGCCTCCATTCCCTCAGGCTTATATATCTTATACTTATCCACCTTTTTCTGCGACTTGGACTTGTAATAAATGGTCCAGCTAAAGTAGAATGCCAGAATAACGACAGTAAGTGGCACGAAAATTATTGGGTACCAAGCCCATGGTCTGAAGATAGTAGTGTCTTTTATGCTGTCAAATACTGGGACAGCTAGGACAGTCTACAGAGGTTCCATTCAGTTAGAGAAACAGAGTTTGTACGTTTGGAGAGCAATTACTGACAGCAATAAAAGTGCCCGGAAGGAATACCATAGTCAAGAATGCAATCGCCTTCATCTGCTTCCCATCTCTCATTGCGGTCAGAGAATCGAGGCGCGAAAGTTCCGCAATCTGAACTGACCGTATAGAGTCCGCGCGAGCGTATTCGGCGATGTTGATTGACCTTGTAGAGTCCAGACGAGCAAGATGCGCCGTTTCCTGCAAGGGCGCCAAAACGGTTAGTCGTGTGTCTTCTAATAACAGGATGTACCAAGAAAGGAGGATTTTTTCCCTTTCCATCTGGAAAGCCAGTGAAGCACCTTGCAGCAACATCTCGCACTTTTGTATCTTAACCTCATACTCATCCACCATGCGCTGCAAGTATTCCTCAGGGTCAATATCCGGTCGGCCTGCCGTGAAGAATAAGAATTCGCTACTATAATTCTTGAGACCGGCGATCTGTGTGCTCCACGCTATCAGTCGAATCTTCAGGGTGTAAATTTCCAGGTACAATCCAATCAAATTCTTTGGATCCTCTTCACTTTCCTGGCCGCCGTCTTGAGCTTGCCCCAAACTATCTGCGCCAAACGGGAGACGCCCGTAGTTCTGGAGTATATTCTGAAAGTTCACAATCTTACGGTTCACCTCTATGAAACGATGACCACGTTCAATGCTTAGATATGCCTTGATGAGAGCGAATGGGTTGAAAATGGACTCCTTGCAGCTCTGAAGGCATTTTTTCAGACTTGCGATATCAGCGTCTTTATATCCGAGAATGAGTGCATACGTCTCCGAGCTTGGTGTCTGGTGAGGCGGCAATGGCAGGGTTTTTGGAAATGGAAAGTGTGTGATTGTCATGGCGCTTTGACTTTTTAAACTGTGTTCAACTCGAAGGGTATATACTGCAAATTCTTAGATCCTTAAAAGTGACAAAAGTCAACAAAAACGTAAGATCTTACTGTAACAACTTTTTCCGTCGATCTTGCTTTGGGTTCTTGAGATTATTGGAACCCCTCTTTCAACTATCACGGCAAAGGCATGATGAATACTTAATTTCTCTACTATGGAAGTGAAAGATGGTTGAGAGATTGGAAGGTACTTGAGAACCGCAGGGTTCACAATATCTGGGAAACGAGTTGGGCGTCTGGGAGGTGACACAGGAGGTAACCTATGATGTCAGTATGGATCATACATTATGCTTATTATAGAGAATCCGAAGAAGTATTTAGAATCGATCAGAGGCATACAATAGAGCAAAGTACTCCTCTGTCTGGATGGTCGGGCTAGCCTAAATCTTAGAATCAGATATAATTCTTAAAGAATAGACGATAAGTCAAATTCTGACTGTCTTGAGCCACTCATTCAAGTCATCTGCCGTTTTTTCGCTGGATCTTGGGAGCCACTTCTCGGGGTCTTTATCCTTCTATTTCTCTTGTTAGAAGGTCTATACCCTTACAAGTCACGATTAACATACTAGCAATGTTGTGTTTGTATGGAAGGCTGTGCATTCTGGTACGTGGTTTGCCACCCCGACAACAGGATCAGGCTGGTACTTGAAGACGCGAAAGTCGTCATCCGTGAAAACTTCGGACTTCCAGAGCGTCGCCATAAGGTTATTCGAGAGGGAGTACGGTAACAAATCTCAGCAACTATTCTCAACTTGACTTCGATGCCCTGGCGTCTGTTTAGTACAAAACGCAGTAAGATGTGAAGATTGCCTATACTATACAAGTGGGAAAGAATACTACAACTGAAGTGATTAATTGATAGATGGCAAGGCATTCTCCCTGAATTCCTAATTCAGCAGCACATACGCCAATGGGGTGCTGAGGAAGCCAATTATCTGAACCCTGGGATCGATTTATTAGGCTCAGATAAAATTATAACTCAATCCTAAGTTACCACATGTGGTATACGTATTGATTACCCGCACCCAGGGCTGAAGTTTCGACTCAGGTTAGAGCAGCGACTGCTCGGATCCAAAGACGGAAATGGGCTTTAGTGAGGTCAAGATTCGGTACAGATTATCAGGGTACTCTGCAATGCTGCTGGCGTAGAAACACCCCCGATCGTCTGTATTCTAGCGGCCAATCCTGTTTCTGCATTTGAAAATAGACATATATTTCTCATATGATCTTCGTTGATCACAAGTATGACAAGAAGGGAGGGCGGGAATCGACGATTATAGTGAAATACTTGCTACAGTCCTCCTCGGCTTTCCCTTGCTGCATTCTAGTTTACAAAGCGCAGCGCGTTATGCCATTGTTATATATTGTATTCCACCACTTGTCAGACAACCCCTTGCTTACCATTGTCTTTGGATCTGTCTCCCCTTTGTTTTGCAAATATTCGCAAACCGCAAAATCCGCATCCGCTTCCGCGTCGTAAGCTAGAATGCCAGGAACGGTCTCTGCACTTGAAAAAAGCTGCCATGGTCTATACGTGGCGGGTAGCAGTCCAGGTTGCAGAGGGTTTCGATCGAGGGCGGCAACTTCTGGTGCTGACGCACGATCGCGCTGCAGTCGTTCAGTACCTGAGAGAGTGTTGATCCTGCCATTGATAAACGCCGCTTGTTGCTTAATCCAGACTCGTGGAATGCGTTGCTTCTCATAAATATGAACGGCTTCGCGAGTATTTATTACGCCTCGCATGACCTCGCTAATGACTCTGCCTAAGAAGACGCCATCTTCCATTGCCGTAGCTGCTCCTTGTGCCTAGAAGAGCTTTAGAATCCTCGCAATTTGAGGTAAAGACACTAACTAACCATATGGTTCTGCATACTATGAATAGCATCCCCCATTAAGACCACATTTTTATATTCGTTGGACCAGGTCGTGGTTGGTGGTACTACCAGGAGCGGCCATCGTCTTGTGGTAGTCATTAAATTGAGAACCTTCCGAAGAACTGGGGGATAGTCTTTATAGTGGCTTCGGAACTCATTAATGTCAACATCCTCTACTGTAGAAACTGTGTGACTGGTATTGAAAGCAGTAACAATGTTCAGTTCCTTTCCACCAGAGAGTGGATATAGCAACACATAACCGTCAGGGCCGACATAAGCATCAATCGTATTTCGAAATATGGATCTCGCTTCTGGTATCGCTGCGTAGACTTCTTCATAATCAACTACACCTCTGTAAGCGGCGATTTGCGATACAGCACGAGGGAAAAGATCTGGGAATAGACTTTGCCGGATGACAGAGTTCACCCCGTCTGCCCCGATCAGGAAGTCAAATTTGTAACTTTTGCCGTTACTAGAAGTGACTCGGACACCATCCATATTAGAGTCCACAGTGATGATACGAGCACCAAGAATCAAATTAGCTCCATACTGACGGGCAGAGCTGGCGAGACCATTATGCAAGTGGTCTCGACGCACAACCCACCTAGATAGATAATAAGAATTAGCGTGCCTTAATAATGTGTCAATCAACATAGAGCCTACCATGGAAAGCCTTGCTCTTTTTCTATTCGTTCCATATCCAGATGCCCAATCAATTTGTTCTCTCCATCGTGGCCCCATGTATTAAACTGCACAGGTCGAACAAGGTTATCTCCGATGAGCTTGTCGACCCCCCACCGAACAAGAAAACGAGAAACGTTGCCAAAGATCTGAATCCCTGCTCCAATCTCTGCCAGTTCTTCTGCAGCTTCCAGTACAGTGACTTGAGCACCAGCTCGAGCAATCGCAATGGCAGCTGTCAGGCCACCAAGGCCTGCACCGACAATTCCAACATGCATTTTCGATTCTGAAACTTGACTAGGGCACGATGAAGTCATTTCAAATGATCAGTGGTGTTCAGTTGTGAATGAGAGATAATAGAGTAGAACGAAAGTGAATGTCGGCATCATTATGTTTATATAAAATAACTCACGGTCACTGTATCAACTCCTACCCGGCCATTATAACCTTGGCTGAGCATGTTACGTGGGGATGAATTAATGCAGGAAGGGTAGATGCCTCCACACTTATTTCGACTAAGAGTGAGTAGACGACTTACAACCAGTCAAGATCCTGTTCAAATTCTAGACTGCCATTAATAGGCGAAATGTTAGTTGCCTCAAGCAACCCCACATCCTCGCTTCCTCGGTTTTGCCCGTTTGCGGTTTAGTTGACCCCAACTTCCCCGCCACCAATCGTTCCGGAAGAGCCGAAAGGATCTGTCTGTGATCGTGTAGAGCAGTTGCTGTGAAGAGCCTCCTTCAATCAAGTATCTCACAACTCAAAGGACGCAGACAGAGGTTCATCTAATTGTGATAGAACAGACCCTCTGTAATACTCTTAAGTTCAGCATATCGAGGACGAACCAAGATGCCTCCAGATGGGGTCTTTCGGTACAGGTTGGGAAGGTCGCCCAAAGCCTGTGATTTATGCCATTATCGTAAAGTGCGCTGCGATCTTGTTTATGCTAGCCCTACATGCACCAACTGTCGTCTGGACGGTCTCGAGTGCCAGGTCACGCCGCGCTCAGCCAAAAGGTATGACAACGCGAGTCCGTTAGACAACATCTCTCACATAGATATCTCATGATATTATTTATTTGTTTTTTTTTTATTGATATATTTCCTCACATAGAAAACGTAAAGCACAAGAAAATGGCGTTGCTAGTGGTCATCCGCCTGAAATAATAGTTTCTGGCCTGATCCCTAGAATGCCTTTTGGCGATATTGGAAATGAAATTGTGCCCAATACGGTGCCAGGTGTCGCTTTGGCTACTGCAGTCAATCCAATGGATCATTGTATGTATATTCTGAACCTTGTATCTGCGGACAACTCATGAATGCTAATCCTTGTTGCAGCATGCGAAACCGTATTTGACCATTCATTTCAAATTGATCCTTTAAATCAGACTGGTCCCAAAAATTCGGGGTTATTGAGCACATCATTCGAGACAGAAGTGTCTTATACTTACTACAAATTTCTGTACGTAAGAGGTAGCCATGAGCTAGACTGCGACCAACGTGACTTTCTCGAGAAAAGGGGTTGCTTCCAGGTCCCCACGCCAGTTATACTAGATATGATCCTTCGACAATATTTCACTCATGTCCAACCTTACCTTCCACTAATCGATGAGTCTAGCTTCTACAAGGCTTACAGCTTGAACGTTGACCAGGGAAATATCTCAGGGGCCATATGTTTATTTGTTTTCAATGCGATGATGGCAGCTTGCAGCCCTGTGAGTCTCGGATTGATAGTTATTTAAATAGTGCCTTAGAGTTAATGTCGGAATTATAGTACCTCGGTGAAGATATAATTAAACGAGCTGGATGGAGCGATAATCGTACCGCCCGAAATATGTTCTACCAAAGAGCACAGGTATGCAGAGATGAAAGCAACATCAGGAACCTTCATGCTGACTTTGAGACTTATAGCTGCTGTTCGCCTTTGACACGGTGAACGATCCGCTATCAATTGCTAAGGGAGCGGTTCTTCTGGCCGAGCACTGCTTATCTTCAAACAATCATTCTGGCTGTCTCTGGCTAGATATTGCTATTCACCATGCTCGACTTATTGGTGCTCATAATCATGATGGTGGGTTGGACCAAAAAGCCCCAGACAGATTATGCAAAAAAAGGTTATGGTGGTGTATTCTCGTAAGAGACATGGTTCTCTCAATAGGCTTGCGCATCCCGGCCAAGATCAGTCGTTCGTCTTTCAGCCTGGAGTCTCCTGTAACGGATGAACTCGAAGATTATTCAACAACCCCATCTTTACTAGACTTCTCGATTCAGAAAAAATATGCATTAAACCAGATATTCGGATTTCAATGTCGTCTCGCCATTATTGCATCCGGAATTACGACTCTTGCCTACGGTCCCACCGCCGAAATCAGGGCTCAGGAGGCGCCTAGGGCCGAATTCCAGCAGATACTAGTTGACATAGATAGATGCAAGGCGGATCTAGACCGTTTGGAGAACGATGCTAGGCTGCTTACTGCCTTTCAATTAACAGACAGTCAAAGTCTCTCAGAGGTGACGGCCTTTGGTCAAGTGGTATTCATACATTACTAGTGCGTTATCCCTATACTATCATTTGATTTGGTCCTTACTTGGACTTTTTAACGCATTCAATTAGTATGACCCGGCTGGCTCTATGCCAACGTGAGATTTTTGCGCTTGAAACAAATAGATACTACCTGAGCAATCATGATTATCTACAAAAATTGGTTGTAGTTAATGAAACCCTGGAGAATTCGATCAATTCTATATGTGGAGGAATACGCGATCTGGCAGCTGGGAAACCCAAGCATCTTCCGATTGGTTTGTAGGTTTTCTTACTTGATAAACATATCTTGTTACGCTCCTAACCGTTTTTTAGACTTTCTTTTAGTGCTCTCCCTATTATTCTGAGTTCTCTGGATACTAAACTACCACAAACAGAAGTTCAAGTTGCAACAAGGCAGTGTCGTGAGAAGTATCTTCATGAAGCTCTGGAAATGCTTCTAACGCGCTACGATATCACCGATGATATCACCCAGTACATCCGAAAGATAAAGTCTTTTATCCACAACAAAGATGGAGTTGGCCTTATCCAAGCGCAACACAGGAGCAGATCGTCCAGTATTTTAGTCACAACCTGGTGCGAAGTGACTCTTTTTGACCCGCAAGTTTACTTACGCTTGTCAAAGTTGATTGACTACACATTATCACATGGGCACTTTCCCCAAGATGATGAGATTTCAGCTTTGTTCGGTAGACTACAAATTGCGGTTCAAGCACAGACAGAAAGCATATATGCCGAACCCGGGCTCAGTCTGGAGGATAGACTCTCATCCGACGGTAGTGATGATGTCGAATCCTATTCAGCTCATCAAACAGCCTTCTTACCGACAGCCTTCTTACCGACATTTGGAAAGAATAACCGTTACACGGATGACGCATCTGGTGGTGATGCTGTTATAATTGGACGCGAATTGTCCCCCAACTTTGATAGTGCAGATTACTGGTATGATGACGAGGTTGAAACATTATGGAATACTCTTGGAATTCCAGGCTCGTTCTCAACTTTTGTTGAACGTTAACATCTAGAAGTGTAAGAATATAGTAACTAAGCAAACGAGCTTTGATTTTAATCGTACACGTGAAGAAGCTATCTCTCCTACTGTGAATCAAGAGTTCAAAATCATCGGCCTTGATGCAAGAGGCTGAAAAAATCTAACCTGAAAACCGTATGCTCAAAAGTTTATCCTTTGACTCAGCGGAACGATTAGTTCGAACCATGACAAGTGTTTGTGCTACCTGAATCGGAAGGATGATGTGGCTTATATTCGCACCATGTCAACTGAAAAGGGCAAGTGATATGCGGTGGTGCGAACAAAAGGTGTTAAAATGGTGTAACTGTAACCAGAGCCGCCTAATATGTCTCTGCGATATAACTTGTGTGTAAAGATATTCCGGTTGTGGTGTCCGCAGCAGGGCTCCTCAGAATAGCTTGTGAACGAAGGCAATGCAGCCCCTGGGCAGAAAGATTTTTCGGCCGATAAGGTCACCAGATATTCAAGATACATCACTAGTATCCGTACTAGTAAGTATTGACTATAAAAGAAAGTGCTGAACATACATATTATACTGATATTGAAGTCTAAAGTTTCCCGGCCCTTGACTTTGATCTCCTCAGTAGTTTCCTGTTCTCGATGGTCAGTCAGCCTTAAGATATACGCCTCGTAGGACGTGGCCATACTTGAGATTTCTGTCGCCCCAGGTATGAAATGTATTCGTCAATTTTGATTTCGCGGCGGTCCTTCTGACGGCGTGACTTCGCATACTCTTGCAGACTATCACACTTTATGTAGCCTCGATGGTGGCGTTCACGCCGACGTCTGCTGATATCCTCTGCCTACCCTTCTATATGGTGCTGTGGATGACTAGGAGCGTACCCAATGGATACCACTCTTTAGGTGGCTTGGAGCCCACTAAAGATAGATCCTTGTGGTAGTTAGAAGGTCTCTTGCTAATAATGACTACCTTTTCCAACTAGCCTCCTTGTCACCAACCTCACTTCTCCCTCCTTCCCTTTAATATCTCCCCTACTACCTTCGCCGTCGCCTCCACGATCAGCTCATGCTCAAGCTCATGTATCCTCTCCTCTAGCTGGGCGAGCTCCTCTCTTTCCTGGTACTCAATCTCCCGCACCATGATAGGGTCACCCCTGTCCACCTTAAGGACAACATAATGAACCATAACACCTGTGCGTTCCAGTTTTCCAGCTTTGAAGTCGTTGAAGGCGCGCTCTATTGCGCCGGCACCATCGTGTTTTCCTGTTTAAGCCGTAAGCTTCTCTTCCTACCCGTAGCAGTCCAGATCGGTGCAAGGGTGCTCACCAGGCAATGCGGGATGCAGATTAATAACCCTAACCCCCTCCCTCTCTAACGGCTCCAAAAACGTCTTCCCAAAAACATGCATCCACCCCGCCAGCACTACTAGCTCCGGCCTCTCACTCTCACTCTCGCCTAAAACCATCTCCGCCAACGCCATATCATACCGCTCCCTCGCATCTTTGACTTTCCCCTCATCCTTCTCCCCCTTGGCCAAAAACCCGTTATTAATTAGGTTGAAGTACTCCCACGGGATACCTGCCTGGTCCGCCCGGGTTGTAGCGTATGCCTTTGCGCGGTTCACGATAAGGCGGACGATTTTGCTGTTGGGGATGCGCCCCGCGGCGACGGCGTTGATGAGCTCTTGGAAGTTGGAGCCGTTGCCGGAGGCCATGACGAGGATGCGGCATGGTGACTGTTGTTCGTCTGCCATTCTTGCGGTTGATTTTGTTTTCTTAAGAATGAGTGAAAAAAAGAAGTGATCTAACCCCTAAAAGGATTTAAATTGATCTGATGCGTAGGGAATTTTCTATTGTACAGTAATTCAAATAATACCAATGGTTCAATTGATCTGATGCGTAGGCAATTTTCTATTGTACAGCAATTGAAATAATACCAATGGTTACAAGTTTTGTATTGGCGAAAAATTTGATGTGTCCTTAGTGTAGTCCTCGCCCACCGCATTATCGCTACGATAACACGCGACGCGCTCGCTAACCGAGCGGCAATCTTCGTCACAGTCTGAAGCCAAGGTACCTATCATTTTTCTCGTCACGAAGGGTTTCTCGCCACGCAGAGATAGACGTTGCTACAGATTGTTGTGCTACAAATCGTTGTGCCTTAGCTTGTTGTACTAACTAGTTTCTCAAATTCGGTGTACAATAATTTGGTGTGATACAATTTGGTGTGCGATAATTTGGTATACAACAATTTGGTGTGCAACAATTTGGTGTGCTACAATTTGGTGTGCGACAACTCATTTCAGAGTCAAAGTTTGCTTTATCTTCAAACGTAATACAAAGTTCAGCGAAACTTTAGAGGGTTTACTGTGGGTTCATCACGTGTTTAAGTCGTCCTAGGATTTATATGGATCCCAGGATCTTTCTCTCAGGACCCATATGAGCCTAGGATCTATTTCCTAGGACCCGCAACGGTCCTACTAGGAAATCAGGTTATTGGGTTAGAAACATCAGGCAATCAGGCAGCGAACTACACCCTCACGGGCTAAAAGATAAGCGGAGCCGGGCTAATTATGGCCTCAGGCTCCAAGGCTGCAAGGCTAAATTCGGCCTTGGTGGCCTTAGGCATCAGCCAGATTCATGCTAGTCTCTGCGGAATTACAACGTGCTTACTCTATACTTACTCTTTAGTATTTAGAATAAATAAGTCCTTCTTGTCACTGGTGAACCTCCTGCGCACCTCCTACGTACTCTTATATACTAGACAAACCCTGATCCATAATAGCATATATGGTGGATAAGGGCAAGTGATATGCGGTGGTGAGAACAAAAGGCGTTAGAATGGTGGAACTGTAACCAGAGCCGCCTAATATAGGTTGCCGACGCGGGCCTTGAGTTGCATATCCCTCTACAATTACTGCCGAGGAAATTCCCCTTTTTGTTCACGCCACCCGACGCACTTAATGGTTGTGAGCCAAATAATTCGGGACAATCTTGTGCATCGAGTCCCTTTTAAATGCAGCCGTAAAGTCGTTACTTGTGTCACCCACCTTCTGAGGATAGAGACCTTTCCTTTCTTTGATTGACTCCATCGCCTCAGGCTGTACAGTGCTACAATGCCAGTGATATCCCCACACCACAAGATTTGCATACCTCATGTCGACGTCTGGCAATTTATATTTGAGCGAAAGGACAGACCTTATCCCGGAAACAAAGGTTACTAGATTATGTTACGCTCCCTCTGTTAGTTATCTATCTGACGCATTGATCTCGCTACTAGTGATCTTTGAAGATGTTGTCACTAAAAGAAATTACACGTTCTGCGACATAAAACACGCTGCGACTGCATTTGGACAGGGCCTGAAGTCGACATGGAACTGGAAGAAGGGGGATGTACTTGTGGTATTTGCAGCAAACTGTGTGGATACACCTGGCATTATCTGGGGTGCGCTCTGGGCAGGCGGTGTGGTTTGTCCAGCTAGTCCAGCATACACAGCAGGTGAGCTGGCACGTCAACTCCGAAATGCGGGTGCCAGTGCCATAGTTGCAGAAGCATCGACGGTATCTGTTGCCCTAGCCGCAGCAAAAATGATTGGGTTATCTGCTGACCGCATTCTGCTCATGGGCGATGAACGCGATGCGGACGCACGAATTCCGCATTATACTTCTATGCGGACTACTTCAAGACAGGCCGTTACAAGAGCGAAACTTGATCCCAAGAAAGATTTGGCTTTTCTAGTATATTCCTCAGGAACGACTGGACTTCCTAAAGCTGTGATGATCTCGCATTACAATATTATATCAAACGTGCTGCAGCTCAACAGGACCGAGGGAAGACATCTCAGCTGGACAGGCGGCGCAGAAAACAAAGGAGATAGAATTCTCGCTTTCCTTCCCTTTTATCACATCTATGGTACGTCAACGGAAATAATTTATGAGGGTGGTGTAATAAAATGAAGCATTATGGAGGGCTTAAACTAATAATCTTGTGGTTTCTTTCCTGTAGGATTGACGGCCCTGATCCATAATAGCATATATGGTGGATATCACACATTGGTGATGTCAAATTTCAACGTCGAACACTTCTGCGCTACTATTCAAGACTATAAGGTCACATACTGTTACGTTGTCCCGCCAGTAATACTGCTATTGAGCAAGCATAATGTTGTTGACAAGTACGATCTTTCTAGCTTACGGATGATAACTTCAGCGGCAGCACCGCTGACTCGAGAGCTCATCAAAACAGCCTCACGCCGAGTTAAAGTGGGCATTAAGCAAGGCTATGGGCTCAGTGAGACTTCTTCTACGTGCTATGTGCAGATGTGGGAAGATTGGGAAAAGTACATGGGATCAGTAGGAAAGCTTCTCCCCAATATGGAAGCTAAGTATATGACATGTGAGGATGACTCTTCTGAACCCGTTGAGCTGCCTACCGGCGAGGTAGGCGAGCTCTATGTCCGAGGACCTAATGTCTTTATGGGGTATCTTGGCAACTCCAAGGCGACTGCAGAGAGTATATCGGCGACAGGAGGCTGGTTCCGCACAGGAGATATTGGGTATCAGGATAAGGAGGGCAATTTCTATATAACTGACCGGGCCAAGGAGCTCATCAAATACAAAGGCTTTCAAGTCGCTCCGGCAGAATTGGAAGGAATTTTGCTCGAGAATGAAGCTGTTGACGACGTTGCCGTGATTGGGATTGAAAGTCAGGAATATGGGACAGAAGTTCCTCGCGCTTATGTGGTGCTCAGCAAGAAGATCAAGTCAGATATCTGCGAGGCTGAAGAAGCTATCAAGATCATTCAGTGGATAGAGAAGAGAGTAGCACATCACAAACGACTACGCGGCGGGGTACAATTTGTAGACTCGATTCCAAAAAGCGCCAGTGGAAAAATTCTACGGCGTATCCTGAAGCAGACTACAAAGAATCATGAGGCCGGTACGTCGAAAGCAAAAATATAATGGGCCTTCTTGTACATAATCGTAGGCTAGTTGGAGAATAACATTTGTGGTATGCAATCAATCACTTAAAAGTCTTACTTTAGCGGTTTGCGGGATCACGTGAGCTCTGGTAGCTCAATTATTTTCTGATTACTCCCAAGAGCCTAAGAGGAGGGGAGCAGAAGTTTCCCGCGATTTTCACATACAGCCAAGTTACTCGTCTCTCCAGAAGGAGGCTACCGAATTACTGACCCTTAGTTCCCCAATATTTCATAGCTTTAATCAGATTTGCCCACTAAGTTGATTCCCTTGAGTGCTCTAGTATACCAGCGACGGATTGTCTCTAGTGTTAGCCGAGTCGATCTCGGCTACCGAAAGAGGAAAAAGCCGAGGATTTACTGACTTGCCGGTGCTGGAAGTAAGTGTATAGGACCATTGGGCTCAATATTATGTCTCTCTCTTCGTAGTTGTTCTAAGGAAATACAAATACAAAGCCTTTGTTGCGGAGAAGCCCAGGTGAACACCATGACCCTTGACGATGGCTCCAGTGACAGATAAGCAACAGCTCTCTCGCCAGCTCAGTTTAACGGAACATATCGGCCTTCTTTATGCATTTATCACTATTTTTGGCTCGGGACTATACCATATGGTCACTGGTATCTTTCGTGGTAGCCGTGGTGCAACAAAATATCGGCTACATGTAGGTCGTGCAGCGTTCAGATCTCTCACTTCTAGACTAAGCTGGAAACAACTTCAGTATGGTTTAGACTCTGTATATGTGTGTGCGCAAAATTTTAATATGGGAAATTTCTAGACACATATTCCCTGCCACAAATAAAGTGTATGAAGATTTTGCCAAGAAGAGAGGCTTCAAACCTGATACTGTCAAACTGGAACACGGCGGTTTAGGGCATTGGATAGGTGATAAGAGCGCAGAAAATTTGGTAGTCTATTTCCATGGTAAGCAGTCTCTTCTAGGAGTCAAAGGCCTGTAAACGCCTAATACACGTATATCTGATCTGTTTAAAGACAAATTAGCTAACCACATTGCGAGTTCAGGCGGCGGTTTCCAAGTGAGCGCGGATCCAGTCTTGTTTGATATGTATTCAAGGTTGACTGCCGATATGAGTTCACAAGGACACAGCCTTGCATTTTTCTTTCTTACTTACAGTTTAACTCCTCATGCTTCATATCCAACTCAATTACGGCAGTGTGTAGAGGCATTGCGATATATTGTTATTACGACTGGCCGCCTGCCGTGTAATGTGTTTATTGGAGGTGATTCTGCAGGAGGGAACCTTGCTCTGGCAGTGCTCCTCCATATTTTACATCCGCAACCCGATATTGAGCCCTTGGAGATTTCCAGTCCTCTTGCTGGCATATTTACCATAGCACCATGGGGATGTCTTCGACTTGATGGCTGGCCTTCAGAGGAAGAAAATCGCCACAAGGACTTGTTCACTAAGCAAGCAGGAGATAAGTGGTCCCAGGCATACCTTAATGATAGACCATCAGACTCTTGGACCGACCCTTTCCTCGCGCCTGATGAATGGTGGTGCGGGGCACAGGTGAAGCATATATTAATTTTGGCCGGCTCAGAGGAGATCTTGTTGTCACAAATTGAAAACTTCGTTTCAAAGATCAAGGTATATATTTTATCTGACAGCCAACTACTAGCTTAAGATCTCTTTAATGGAGCTAATCGTTAACTTTAGAAACAAATGCCGGACACTGTATTTGCTGTTGGTTTGCATGAAGGTCATGTATCTCCGATATTTGACCGAATTCTCGGGGAAATGTCTCAAACGAAACAGGAAACCGAATTAAGAACGTGGCTTGCAGAAAGACTTGGACAGAAAGTGGCAGCGGCACAACTCGGCATCTAAGATGACGTGCAATGCTCTCGTGATTAACAGATAGTGAATATCTGGGGATTTTTGTGTGGCCCTGTTCAAATCTTGGCCGCTGTTTATCTCGATGAATAGTAGGATGGGAATATCTTGATAGCCATAAAAAAGATACTTGTAAATAGTCTTACAGGTATAAAAATAGATATGCAATATCATGACTTCTCAGGATCTGTCATTATACATGCGTTGAACTAAATTGGCCTGGCATCAGCAACAAACCAGGTGCTGACCGCATGAAGCGAACCGGCCTGTGAAAGAATTGCTGCTTAGGATTGAACTTATCAACACGTGCCAAAAAAGTCTCTATCAGCTGACTAAGAGGAAGTTCTGACGCTCCTTAATTGCGTGCCTTGATCGAAGGTACATAAGTGGCCGCTCTCAAAACAAACTCTCATAGAAGTTCAGCGTAGAAGAACTGTCAGTATTCCTAATAATAGATTTCAAGTTCTAGATATTTGTGCAGAAGCAAATCCATAATGGGAAAATACCGCCCCAACTCTGACCCCGAATTTGTTCATTCGACGTGACACTTCCGCCCCTTTCCAGCTGCAGGATCTCGCCACAGACATCTGACATCTGACATCTGACTAGAGGTTGAGTGTGCGGCTTTTCCGTTGACTGCAGTCATGTTCTGTATTTCTCTCATCGAATACCTCGGGTGTCATAGATGGCGCCTCCCATCCCATTCATGACTAAACCTACTATACATTACTAGCGCCTCCGGCATCATCAGCTTCATACCTTAGCGCTTCCGGTAGCGCTTCCGGTGAGACTTCCGGCGGTGATCGTTCGCATGATCAATCGTTTAGTCAACCGCAGCTCAAAAAATTGTACTGTAGGTGATGCTCCGCATTCTCGCTTCCCCACAATTTCGGAGGCCCACACTGCCTTCCACAGGTTCAAGAATCTGCTCGCATCCAATTCCAATTTCAATTCCCCTTCGTTTAAATATTCTATGCCAGGACAACTACTTCATAAACAAATTTACATTCCAATTCTGCTACAAACTTGTTTCATAATCTTCTCGAGCTCGAGTTCCGGGGAACACTCAATCCAGACAACCACTGATCACCTCGGTTTAAAAGAAATCAATTGCTGATTTGAGATGGTTTCACTGGCTGTAATTTTTGCTATTGTTCTAGCCGCCGTTCTCCTCGGAAAGATCCTTATTCCGACAAAGGGTATCCCTCCGGGAACCCTTCATCCTCCGGGACCTAAAGGTGAGAAGCTCTATCAAGCCTCGAGGCTGAACATGATCCCTACTCTACTTTCTAAGTTTTTTATCTGCTTTTAATACATTCCAAACATACTTCCCTCATTTTGGTCCTGTTTTGTTCTTTAATTAACTTGCGCCAGGTCTCCCTATTCTCGGGTCCCTCCTCTCCATACCGCCGTACCACTCCTGGCTCAAGTTTTTCCAATGGAATCAAAAATATGGACCTCTGTGTCTGATATCCATTGCAGGACGACCCCAAATCCTTCTTTCTACTGAAAAAGTAGCCAATGACCTCCTTCGCACCCGCAGCACAGTCTACTCGTCCCGCGAGCAACTCCCCATGGCCGCTGTTCTCCTCTCCTCTAATCTGCGGCCCCTTCTCCTCCCCTACAACGATCTCTGGCGTGCCGGCCGAAAAGTAATGCATCATCTTACCATGCACTCCGCTGCCATATCATACGGATCTGTACAACAGGAGGAGAGCCTGAGGATGCTGTATGACTTGATGAGAAAGCCAGGAGAGTATGAGACATGGTTTGAAAGATATGCTGCGGGGCTGATGTTACGGATTGCGTTTGGGAAAAGGCTTCTTACTGGAGAAGAAGTATATGTGAAGAGAATTTTGAATGTTGTGCACACAGTCGAACGGGTTGCGAGCCCAGGAGCATATTTGGTGGATACATTGACATGGTTAATGTATTTACCTGATTTTATGGCGCCATTTAAACGTGAGGGGAAAAGACTACATATGGAAGAGTTGGATCTCTTCAGGAGCCTACAGGATGATGTTCGGAAGGAAATGACGAATGGGACATTGAAAGAGGAGAACTTCACTAGTAGATTCCTTTCCGAGCAGGAGAAGTGGGGTCTAAGCAACGATGAAGGGGCATACGTTATTGGTACATTGTTTGAGGCTGGATCAGGGACCACGGCGGCAGCAATGATGAGTTTTATACTTGCGATGATTCTCCATCCCTCATCCCTAGTTGCTTTACAGAAGGAGCTCGATGAAGTTGTCGGAGGCGAACGCCTTCCAGGTTTCGAAGACATGGAAAAACTCCCTAGAGTCAGGGCTGTGGTGAAGGAAACACTGCGCTGGCGTCCAGTCACTGCTGGAGGTGTCCCACATCAGCTTACTAAAGACGATATCTATGAGATCGATGGCAATAAATACTTCCTGGAAGCAGGTTCAAATGTCCATGCCAATCAATGGGCCATTCACCGCGATCCATCCTTATATCCTAATCCGGAGGAGTTTCTTCCCGAACGCTGGCTTGATCATCAATATCCAACATACAAAGAACCCTTGAACACATTTCCGAATATACAAGGCTTCAGTGCTTTTGGATTCGGGAGAAGAATTTGTCCGGGACTGAATATTGCGGAAAGAAGTCTGAATTTGCTTGTTGCGAGGACTGCATGGGCTTGCGATATTAATGCAAAAGAAGGATGGAAGTATCCGGATTATGATTATACGAAGGGTTTTAATGTGCAGCCCAACTGGTTTCCTTTCGAGCTGAAGGCGAGGGAAGGGAGGGAATACCTGGTTGAACAGGCGTATGAAAAAGTTTGGAGGACTAAGTAAATCAGGATAGTAGTCGCAAAGATTCAAACCCAGAATCTCAAATCTTAAAATCACTGCTATTTGTAATTAACCTACATCAGGAATTGGCAGACCCTTAATAAAAGCCATCTTCCTTCCTTTCTTGAGCGAGCATCGAATTAGAAGAATTTTCGTGCAATAACTCCATTGCATCCTGTTCAGTGACCAATACAAAGTCATATTCCATAAGTGCATACCCAACATCTACACTGTACAATTGGGCAACCTTCTCATCCTTTACAGTTGATTGATCGACGTTTAATAGATTCTTACTCCAAAACTGGTGTACGAACGCTCATAAGGGTCATTCTTCTAGTATTGTACAAAGCACTATTCACAGAAAAGTAGAACATAGTGGAGGGGCGCGTAAGCCAGAAAACTAATCGTAATTCTAAACCCTCCTTCTTTTTTCCATTAACTCTAGATATGAGCTTCTTATAAAGTTATCTTCGCCCGCTCATATAGGCACATCTTTCGCTCTTGTTGGTAGGCCCAACTTTGATCAAACCATACTATACAGATATTGGTGTCACGCTATACTTATCCACCGTAAAACGAAGCCCTCCTCGTTTATCCTTCGAATTCCAAGGATCTAGGTAGATTTTGATCTGAGGATGGCCATTGATGTCATAGACTCTTAAAATAGCATATACCTCATCCGGAATATTCTGCCCAGTCACAGCCTTCTCCTCCATCTGTGATATCATGTCAGCGAATACACTTCAAACTATAAAGCGCCAGAGTTGTAATAGAAGATAAGAGGGTTACCTACTATTCTGATCTGGTTACGAGAGGTGATAAATGGTACCTGGCACGCTCCAGTTGTTGTTTTGACTTCCAAAAAGTATGTCGGACGTTTCGATCCAGGAACTTGAGTGGCTTTCAACCAATCTGGCACACTTCCCTCTTCAGCTCTATCAAGGATGAATTTACTTAAAAGCCCATGGGTATCTGGATATGTTAAATCTGTGACTTCCGATAGCTTATACGTGTCAAATCCTGCATATGCTCTCAGCTTGCTAGTCCAGTGCGTTTCCTCCTGGAAATCGGCGAGGTGCTGTTTCAAGGCCTCGACGGCAAACTGCTCCCCCTCCCACCCAATAATATCAATATCATCACCACGATGCGGATTGATCCGAGGAGTCGTTGGCAAGGCGGATTTTCGTGACGGCGGCGTGGTCGGTATCCTGGGGGTTGATGAACTGCCGCTTTGTGTGGTTCGCACACTCTCGACACTTCTATTTCTGTCAGGTGTTCTCGGAGGCGTAGATGGTAATGCGTCGGCCAGGCTGGAAAAGTCAAAAGACGATGTTGAACCTGCTTTCATGGTCACATCTCTGATAGTCGGGGCAATAGTAAAGGTAGAGGTGGTTGATGCGCCCGCTTCGGCTATTAATCGGCTTCTAGTCGCAGCCAAATGATCCGGAGAGCGCCTGGAAGGGCTATGGGAGGCCCCAGAAGTGGCTACATTTGAAGAAAGTAGCGCCTGAGGTGTATCCGTATCCAGTGATACTGGACTATGAGTATTGTCTCGTAAATTTCTAGGGGATTGATCGCGAGGTTGCTCTTCGTCGACTTCCCCTGTGACTTCCCTTTCACAAGGGGAGTCGAGGGAGGTGGAAAGACGGCCATCTTCACCACTGGCCGAGAAATCTGCTACGATAGTGTCTCCAGCATCGTATTCGTCTTCATCAAGACACTCACTGGGAACTGTCTCATTTGTTTCCACTTGCTCGGATACGCTCGGCTGGCTGAGTTTGTGATGAATTCCGTGTAGCGACAAAGTCAAGGCAAGTTGCTCAATATCCGGCTCCGAGGTCAATAGAGCACTTACTGCCTGCCAAGACTTTTCTTCAGGAATTTGAAGTATTCTAATAAATTCTGTTGCCAAGCAGTTTGAATAGCCAGTCCTCTGGAGACTTTCGTTATCTGGAACGAATACTCGAAGCTCGCCATCTTCTTCGGCCATTCTTAAGTAACCCGTTGCCAGCACACTCTTTTCAATGCCTTGAGAATTGATTTCGTAGTTGGTTGAGATATCAGGAGTCCTATAGACCCGAATATTACTCAGCTTCTCGAAGAGGTCTTCTTCTGTTAGCTTCCTCGTCGTCTCATAATGAACTGCACAACTGTTGAATGTTAGCAATCATCCTCTGCCTAACAAGGTAGCTTCTTACTGAAATAAAGCTTGTGCTCTTTTCTGCAAGTCTTCTGTTAGATCATCAGCGGGTTCTGATGTATCAGTGGCGCTGACGGTCTCCTTTTTCGACGCTGAGAGCGACCTCCCTTCAAGCCCCAAGAAAAGTAGTAATCGTTTGACTTTACTGACCTCCTCAAATTCCAAGTCCAGAATAGGGAAATCAGGACAATCTTTAGTTTGGAGTAGTTTAACTAAGAGTGGATGATCTGGAACGAAGAAGGGTTGCTTGAGGCTGACTAGTGCGACAGGTGCTAATCCAATGCACTTGCGAGGCCAAATTCTTTTACTTTTCAGGAACTCTGCAGCATCTTCGTGAAATGCCGTTCTATGATTTTCAATAAACTTATTGAGGCCAAACAACAGATCTTTGACTCTCTTTAAATTATGCGCCGAGATATTTTCTGGATCCGGTATGTGCAGGCCCGAGAGCTCGCTAGTGAATGTTGTTGATTCAGCATTACCCAACCCGAGACATTCGCGGAAGAGTTTCCTAGAGTCGGGATAGAGTGAAGTCAATTTAGGAGTCAATTTCACACAATCTGGTCCAGACCATATGCAGTCCTTTAGTTGTACCCATTTGGCGTCCTTGTAGTCTAATACAAGATCTTTCGATATAAACGCTGCCCTATTGACGATCAATAATAGATCTTAGAGTATAAAAGCTTAACTTACCGAATTTCTGACTTCGTTTCTGGTTTCCACTGCAGCTCAATATACTTGTAGAGGGTTTCAACCTTACTTTGGCTGCATTCACCTGCGGCGCTTAGCATCTTCAGCTCGGAGATAAATTCTGTGACATTGGCATCTTTGATGCGCAGTGCGCTCTGGAACAAGTTTTTAACATCAACGCTGGAGGAATTATATTGTGTTTCGAGAGCAACCTTGCATCGAAGATTTATCGGTGTACGCCAAACACACTCTGATGGCCGTTTCCAATAGTTTCCGTTCGCTGATTGCACAAACACCAGAGAACTTGCTTCGAAAATTTCCCTGGAAAGAAAGTCATTAGCTCATGGACAGAATTAAGAGAATTCAATATCTTCCTTACCTCATTACTCTCCAATTTTCTTCCGTCTTTTGAAAATGATTGAATATGTACGCATATAGGATCTCAATATCTTCAGCCGCAACATCTCGATGCTTCATCAGTTCTATCTCATTCATGACATCTTTCCAAGATGGACTACATAATTTCAAGATTGATTTGCATAGAGTGGGCATGATACCGTCCTGATATTCACGTTGCAGGTCATGCTTGGAGTCCACCCTTGGCCCTTCGAAGGCCGGGTCTCCCCAAAAGCACGAACTAGACTTCACACGACGGGGAATGGCGCCACCAATAGGGAGAAAATCATATTCCTCAAATGCTTTCCTAGATTCGTATTAGTTAACGTGCTTCTCGGTGAGTCTAGCTAGTTCAAGACTTACCTCGTCTTCTTCAGCGCGTCCTCATCTGAAAGGTCTTTCAGCTTTGCAACAAGGTATGTAGACGCAGCCATCAGATACTCGTCAGATGGTGTTTTCAGCTTCAGATCTTCAGTTACGGCTTCAGCTGTAGCATCTTGTATTCCAAGTGTGGACTTGAGGAAGGTGCTAATGACTTTGTCGTCGTTATACCATTGCTCGATAGACCTTTGCATCTGAAAGCCACTGGGGGCAGCCCAAACGCAATCCGTGGAGCGAACCCAGTCGGCCCCAACGGTTTTTGGAATAAAAAAATTATTTCTCATAAATATGTGCCTGCTCATTTGTTAGTCTATAAAATTATACGGTGTTGAGAGCTTTCCGAACTCACCTGACAGATGACTGTAGTTTCCAATCGACACCTGCTAGTAACGCCACTCTTCGAAGAAGGTCTTTGAATTTGGGTAAAGTACACGCATCTCGAAATTGGAGTTGCTCTACTAACCAGCCATAGAAAGCAATATCGGCAGTGAACTTTACTCCAAACGTGCTGAGAAACTTCCAATCAGAGGTTTTGTAAGAATCAAGGTATAGGAAGAAGACTCCTCGCGACTCGCTGCATAAATCAGAGCTAGCTTGTTTCAATATAGGGTCCGGTGCAAATGTGTCCATGAGTTTCTGTTGTTTGAAGTTTACGCCGTCGAATGTTCGTACCTCGCAGGAGGAGATCCTCTGCTTAACAGCGTGCATAATATTATCATTGTGTTTGTATGTACTCCAATGTTCCTTTAGAATGTAGAGAACGTCGTTCGGGAATTTTTCAAGGATGATTTCAAAATCTTGCGACAATCTTCCGGATTTTGTAAGTCGGGGTATGTTCGTGATGTCCGCCGATCTCCTTAGCCAGGATTTCATGGGCAACGGTATTGTGTACTGGCCGTCCAGCTCGGTGCATGAACCATAGCTAGCGGATAAAAATCTCGCAGAAGATTCCAGTCCAAGAAGAGACGTCGCTCTATATTTCCCAGGTTTTGTGGATCGTAAATAGAGATCATGTCCTCTTGCAGGGTTTCCTTGCTCATCATAGAACCACAAATTTTTCAACTCCAGCTTATCGCGGACAAGGGGGTCAAGTGCAAAGAGATACTTGATATGAGATATCGCATCATCCATTCGAGGTATTCTATTGTTGTCTTCGTGTTTGCGTAGAATCAAGCCTGCAACCTCGTTTTTGTTGCAATCTCTCACCCCAAGCAGTCTGAAGAATTGCTCACGAGCAGTATTTGCAGAAGCATCTGAGTCTACAAGACGAAGATTGATGTCAGCTGGCACATCAACCATGCCATTGTCCCGACGAAAGTAAATGGGGTTGCTTGCTGCTTGAGCCGCTGATGACCAAGTACCATCTTGTAGAGGGATGAGAGGCAGTTGCTTGACCTGGTCACGCTTTTGGGTCCAATCGGAATATTCACTGATGTTGTGAATGAAATTTGCGAGATCTTCGTGCCAATATACAGGTTTTGATTTAACAATATCCCCAAGAAGACAAAGTTGGCCCAATGCCCATCTCCAAGAACAAAGATTAACCCCTAAAGCCTTCAAGAAATCACAATCTTGGTCTTTGTATTTTGGAGACAGATAATTCGAGTCGGCACCGACTAAAGGTTGTCCAGAGCGATCTTTGATTAGAGAACGGGGGAGATACAGCTCAGAGGGGTAATGAAGCGTTCCTGCGCGAGACTCGAGGACCTTACTCGATCTTACGGCTTGCAGAGTCAACTCCTTGATTGGAGTCCAAAATCTGTGATCAGGTATATCAGTAGGCAAAAATCTCATCCATGTGTAACGAAGCTCGTGATTTAGCGAGTTAACGAAGTCGACAATTGCATCCTTAAAGGCACAAGAGACGTGGTCTCGGAGCGTCTTATTACAAGCATTGTTTTCATCGATATCATCCCGAGATGAGGTCATTAGGAAGTCTGCTTGAATGAGAAACTGTGGCAGAATTTAGTTTTGTAGTGAGCTGGGAAACATTTTTCTTACCTTGAAGCCATAGTCCCGGATGGGAAGAAAGGCATATATAGGTCGGGTAGATATACATGGCTCTCCAAATCCATCCACAGGGAATGCTAGAATCATTTCGGTCTGTTTGATTCCCTCTCGACGCTTCTCTATGACGCCTTGCGAGAGTTCTCGAATTTGTTTAGATACATAGTACTTTTCTTCTTTGACTATCTCTGGTTTATTTGGATTAAGGATATTAGTTTCTGTCAAGATGGCAACTCTCCCGCTCTTCAGCATACTGCATCTTAGAGTCTTGTGAATCGAGGCAGGTCCCACCCCAGGAGGAATGTCTGTTATTACCAGCTCTAGCACTTTGAGCTTTCTTAAAAATAGCAGCAAGGTAGAAGAGATTGAGGCAAACTCTTTCAACAGCTTAACATACGTCTCTCCAGCCTCCGGTAATAAGAGAATAGAAGTTTGAGAATCATCCCTCGGCGTGGATTGTAACTCCTCTTCTGGGACCCAGAATGGCGTAATCATGCCCAGTTCTCGTCGTTTATCAAACATGAAAGAGAATGGAGGTGAATGGATGTAGACTTGTTCAGCAACTTTGAAAACGGATTTGAACCCAATTCCTTTTTCCCCTATATATCCAACGTGCCCCTCCGTAGCCTTTTGCTCGGATTTGGTGCTTTGGCCTATACTGCAAATTGCACGGACGTGAATTTCCTTGAACCCTTTCTCGTTGCAGTCGAGCTGGATTTTCTGAGCGGAGGCAGACAGCCTGAGAAACGGTTTGATACCAGCCGCGTATTCATTATCGTCGGCATTTTGAATGCTCTCGAGGACGAAATGAGCCGGCGCAGCATTCAGATCTACGGCAAGTCTAAAGGGGTTAGCAACAGCTCTTTAATCTGAGTTAGTGCTACTTACTTGTGTACTGCATTATGAGCAACTGTTTTCAAGTGTTTGTTGCTTGCTATCAATCTCTTTATGTCTTTGTCCCCGTTAGGCCCCTCTGCGCGTTGAAGCAGGGCAGGGCGGAATACACCCTTTAGTACTGCAATGTCTTCTACCACATCTTCAGCCTGCTGAACTGTTATTGGTGATGTATTAAGATCTTCCGGATCTTCAGCGAATATGGACTGGACTGAGGTCATGGTTTGAACGTTTCTATTTGCCTTTCTGCTCCAGGCAGTTTACTGAGGCTGGAAGGAAAAGTATGAGACAAAGATATTAGATAAGAAATGGTGTAAGGTACAATACAAATTCGAAAAACAGAGCTCCAGGATAACATTAAGAACTTTATAAAATAATTTACCACATAGAGCAGGCAAAAGGCTGACAGTTGGTTGCACGAGGGTGTGAAACACCTACCAACATCTCTTGGGGGTGTACACCAAGTCGACACCGCGCACAGGAAGTTGCCGTCTTGAGATAGGATGAACATCACTAATCAGCCAGTCACGAAACAACGCTACTAACTCCTCCACCTGCAGATAGCTGAAACTACCAAGATACATCACCGATTCGTATCTAGAGGCTTAAGGTGAGTGGCTCATCGGCGCGTGATAGGGTACTTGTACGGTACGAACTACAGTAAATGGATGTCACTTGTCAAGCGCGAAGCGTGAAACAGGATGAACAGCTAGGGGCGCAATCCCACGTGGATCTGTCGCCCCGTCCCGAGTACCAACCGTGGCTAGAGGGGCTTCGTGTTAGCAGCAGGCATAATCCGTGTTGGATTTTAGCCCACAAACATGGGCACTGGAAAGACCGTACAGTAGTGCTACCTCCTGCGCACTATACCCTGTAGAGAGTACAATACATGCCTCTGAAACAAACTTGCGAAGTCGCTAGCCAAAGTCAACCACGCGTGTTTTAACTTCAACCTCTCAGCCTTCCCAGCCACGCTTACAAGCGCGCAGATCTCCATTGCGCTCGCTCAAACGGACATGTACTGTCTATCTGTCCCGACAGACTGGTAGCCCTTTCAAAATTGGCGCATGGGTTGATTCGAGAGTTCCCCGTAGCATGCCATTCCCCTGGGTTCGAGCACCAAAACTATCGATAACTTCAGTTCAGGAACAACACGAATAGACGAACGGAACTCAACCAAACATTATTATCACTGTGCTACAATTGCGTTGCAATTCTTCACAATAGCAAATTGATATATGAATTACTCCTCCTGGATCAGTGGTTCCAACTTCACGATAAAGAAATAGCTATCTTCTACTATAGCACAGTACTGTTTGACAGGCAGTCAGCTACGCTAGCTTACGCAATATGGCGAGTTCACGGGGCTTGTTGTGATATCTAGAGATTGTTTTAGAGAATGCACCGATGTAGCCTTAACCCTTGTGTGCATCTAGTATTCACTACGACCTTCCCTTTTGACTCTCCGAGCCCCCTGATTGTGCGTCAACCGGGGAAGTCGGACCAGAGCCGCGGAACTAGGCACCCGACAGGTACCCGACAGGTACCTGACATGTCAACATTTGAATCCTATACAGCTACTGTATTTACCTTCCTAGTGCTGTATCATATTGTTCCTTGCATTCGCATTTGCGACATTTTATTCTATTTCTAGGGTTAAGCCCGATGCAAGGCCATCCATCCAGATTTCTGTAACGAGGTTGACCCTGGCTCGGCGCCCCAACCTCTCCCTGACAAGCAGTGACAGGCGCGATTATCCTCGAGATAGTCTGTATCCCAATCCACAAACCTGGTAAAGTGAATTATTCGTCTTTGGCATTCCTCAGCTCTTACTTTGTCTCCCTCTGGCCGGAGGCTTAGCTGTATAAGGTAGATTCCATGGTGCTAGCTAGGGAGGTAACACCTTGAACATAGGCGTAGCGTACCCAGGGCTGTGAGAAATACTGTTTCCGACATAAAGTTCCTCCCCACTCTGTCAAAGGAAATTCATGAAGAATTGCAACGCTATTAATCTACCCACTTAAGACCACATTTTCATTCTTTAATTATCAATTTATCAATATATCCTGAAACGAAATAGATAAACCTGCCTGGTTGCAGTTAATTCTATCTCAACACTATTTTATTCCACAGAAACCGACGCCCCTCCGAGCCCATCAATTTTCAGGTCCATTTTGATCGCCAGCGCACATATTTACCACGTTACACCCATCTCTACATTTTAAACTCCAACTTAGCAAATTTCTCATG
This sequence comes from Haplographium delicatum, assembly GCA_037952705.1. Lineage (NCBI taxonomy): Eukaryota > Fungi > Ascomycota > Leotiomycetes > Helotiales > Hyaloscyphaceae > Haplographium > Haplographium delicatum. The sequence goes on from JAPZPC010000028.1 coordinate 97,968, forward strand.
GCTATCTCATCCAGAATGGCCCCCACTGTTCAAGCCTCTTTATTAAAGGAATTTCAATCGATGCATAAGATGGCAATGAACGGGAAGTCCTTTAAATGCCATGGTATTACTACGCAAAAGGAACAATGCAAGCGTTCAATAGGCCCAGCTTCTAAGCAGAAATTATCGACTATCACCTTGGAAGTTATCATATTTCTCGGAAAAGGCCATTTAGACGTTGAAGGCCTGTTATATGAGGTCTCCTCGCTGGTAATGTGCACTGGCGCTCGAAGTCATCAAAATCTGGCAGCGGATAAATTTGAAACTTGGATTGAAATGATTACATGTCTCAAGGATCAGTATTCACTAGATATCTACGATAAGGTCAGTATTTCAAAACTCTAGCAAGCAGTTGCTTACCTTCATATCAGAAAACTACGTCATTTTCTGCTACTTCACCATTCGAAAATGTCGCTCCTACGCTTTCTGACTCAGACAAACTGAAAGTGGAGGCGGTGCCTACGGCAGGCCTTCCAATATATCCTTCAAACGAACCTGATTTTGAAGATTCTGGATATCAATCTAGCAACACACAAGACTCAAAGAACACTTGGCTAGCTGTTAGAGCTGGTCACTCTTTACGTTCGAACCACTATTTGACGGATGGGCCTAGAACACCAAAGAAAGAAATTCCACCGTTCTCGACTGATTCTGCAATATCGCTTTCCTTTGATTCCTTTGGTGGCCGCCAAGCAGAAGAGCCGGTTGCTGAAGTGGATGGACCGCCGTCACCACTAGCTGGCAAGTCTACTAAAAGCAGACGAACCGAGGTGAATGCTCGGTCCTCACGACCATCTGCAACTCCTCTCCAAAATAAACGATCCCAAAGGGTAAAAAAATCCAGCTCTCCTCCAAGATCAATGCTAAGGAATATTGGCCTCTTTAAACATCCTTCGGCGCCCCTGGCAAAATACATTCAGAAGCCTCTTAACAGCGAAGGTAGACACGGCTATATTTACGCTTTTCAAGTTGAGGGTTGTGCTTACAACAAGATTGGTTATGTAACAAAAAGAAAGCAAAAATCTCTTCAGAAGTCATTCGAAAAACGCATGAAGGAGCACAAAGACTGCGGATGGCCTAATGTGAAGAACGTCCTTAAGATTCAGGTTACGCATGCTCAACGGGTGGAGCAAATCATTTTTAAACATTTGTCTGCGGGAAGGGGGGTAGAAAAAGGGATGTGCACGGGCTCAAATGGTCTGAAATGCAAGCATCAGACTCACAGAGAGTGGTTCGACGTTCCACTAAACGAGATATATACGGTTGTAACAGCATGGGCACACTGGATTATGAGTAATCCCTACATCGGGGAAGGGGACTATCTCTCATTGAGTCCACAATGGAAAAAGAACCTTGACAGGGTTTCAGATGAAACAGTTGGTGATTACTGGCTGACGTGGTTGTATCGTTATACGCCGATGACTGGACCAGTTATACTAGAAACTGGATACCCAAGAAGTCCAAAAGATCAAGATGGAAATAATGTTTCTTTAATTGCCACCACCGAAGCTGAGATCAAGAAAGGCGAGTGCGACGACGAAACAGTAGACGTTTTGAAAGACGTCAAATTTCCGGACGGGAAACCGATTCTTATACTAAATCATGGCAAGACGTGGCCGACGGGGCAAAAAGCCTAAATTAACTGTCTAAGTACAAAATAATATCATTTCTGTCCCGGGTTTTATCGGAAGAATTTTGTCCACTCACCAAAAATATATATATTTGGGAGCAGAAGGGCAGATCACAAGGACATAATTGTTAGAAATTGTCGACGAATCTCTGAAAGTATTGTAAGATTTGAATCACAAGAAGATTAGTTGTTAATGACGCGGAAGTTGTAAATCTAGGGAAGTTTTGGAACATGAATAGAGTTAAATGCTATAGCAGAGAGGAAAATTCTGGAAATCAAAATGTATGCTAGATTTGAAACCAGACCTTTAGCTATGGGGCAGCACAGTTTGAAAATTGGAAGTAGTGGAAGAATGGAAGTACAAGGCAGAGCCAAAAGATTCGGCTGAGTCAATTCAAAAATGCTCCCATTGTTTTCACTACGTTCAGGTTACAAAGTAGCCAGTGCTTGATTTATATGAAGTTTGCTATTCTGATTCCTACTAGAGGTATAAATACGTCACTTTTACCGCAATCTGTCGTTGACTCAATAGAGTTGTGTTTATAAACAATTCAGATTACAGAAAGCAGTTACATATTTTAGGAAGGTCTTTAAAAATAGCTAGATAAATAAATCAAAGCTCAAGATTCTAATACCTTGCCCTCCCTTCTTGCCTGACTATTGCAAGTAGATGTGGTTTCCCTCACTATCGACCAAATATTCGGCTACATCAAAATATGTTCGAGTAGGCATTCCTCCCTATGGACCAAAGTCTCCTTCCTCCTCGCTCATAGACGTCCCACCTTTCCAGATCCCATATCTGATTAATTTGCCGGCGAATCGTGAGAGGGAATATAGGTGTTCGAATTTCCCAGATATCTATGTGGCACCTCAAATAATCTCTTAGCCAATGCCTTCTCAATACCGTCTTGGATGTACGGAGCGAAATCAAGAGCACATTTCCAAAAGAGATTTCTGCGCATTGTTCAGCACATATCGAGAACAAGTCTGCATACTAACTGTGGTGTATACCAGGAATACAATCAACTTTATGCAATGAAATTTCTGGATCCCCACGGGAAAAGCAAAATAATCTCCTATCGCTCGTCCTGCTGATTCACTTCCCATGGCCCTTAGCAATATTGTATAAAGAAGCAAGGCCGATAAGCAGAATGACTGCTGCAAGTGAGATGAGCACGATAGGAGTCGTATCCATCTTGACTCGTTTACCCTAGAGCTCGCAATGGATGGCCGAGAATGAAGGCTCCCACAACTAATTTAAAGACGGGCAAGACTCAAACAATGCGTAAATCAAACTAGATCGATGAATAATATGAATATAAAGATAGAACAAGATACAAATAAGATACAAGAAAAGACTTCAATGACGTACACTTATGCAACACATCTTCACAAAAATATTGGTGGGGATTAGCGCCCACATATAACACCAAGAGCTTTCCAACTGGGCCGATATAATTTTCTAGGACCCGCGCAGTGTTTGCGAAACTTAAAAGGTATGGGAAAAGCACCTCGTGCTCTGATTTATTGGGAGACGCTCGTCTCAGGAGGCACGCATAAAGGGAGCGGTTGCCAAATAGGTAGCGAGGATATGCCCCACGTGGAGGATTCGTGGGGTGTGAAGGTTGCTTTGCCTCGTTTCCTTCAGAAAAATCTGGTATAACTTGGGACTCGTAGGCCTATCGTATGAAGCAGAAGAAGAGCAATATCGTGAACTAAGCTACTTTATTTGTCGCTGGCTAGAGTTGATATCGAAGACCCTGAAGATTAACGAGAAAGGGATAGTGTTGCTAGTGGAGATGGTTTGAGCCAATTGAAACATAGGATATTGGCTTGGCGATGCGTCCATCTGAACGTACCACAATGTCGCGGTATATCGATACTCATGGCTTACTTCCTTTTCCTAAATTATCATTTAATATTAGAGAGGAATGAATTAAGACCAAAGCTGATTGATAGCTATGGGCCGTGGTTTATTTTTCACGTAACTGTTGCTGCGAAAGTATGGATACCCGTACTTGGCCGAAGATGTATTCTCAGGCACAGTCATCTCCTTTAACTTATTTACGAGATCTTCAAGATTGATTGTTATAGACGATCAAATTTTTTATATTTCAAGGCAGCCTACATCTATCTGGTAGCTTCAAAAAGATTGTTGCTGGAGGAAAACTGCCGAAAGAACTGAACTATTCAGCTTGTCTGATCAGCTTGCTTATATAATACGTTAGCTCGACTTTCAATAAGTTACTGCATTCCCGGCTTTCAATACTGCATATCTGACTCCTCAAACTCTTCGTACTGCGATTGTCACTTCGAGTCAACATAGTAGCCGCAGTATAGGATGTTAGAACTCGATCCTCATTGCTTAGTGTAGCACGGTGCTGGAAGATATTGGGATCTGATACCAGGATCTCTGTGCTTTTTTTTGCTGAAATCTGCTATATAATCTCTCTTTCAGGGGTTTAGATTTGCCCCCTTCAATAACATTCCTATCCTTATCACTTGTCTGGCCTCCTCTACTCAGGCGCTAGCCACCCTTGCCACCCCTTGCCTTACTTTCGCCTCTCTCTCACCTCAGACAACTCATCTAAGCCATAGAGTAAACCATAGCAAGCCCTAAGGACACAAATGTGGGAGATATAAAAACTAGATAAGAAAGATATCTTCTGGCTGAATATCAGCATTTTGTAATTCTCCAAGCATACATCCTTCAATATAGCAGGGGCCAATGAGTTCATAGTAGTATTCGGGCGCACTCTTGGATATTTTAGTATTCTCATAGCTTGCCGCTCTTTCTTTTTCGGTATCTCTTTTCCTTTGCCCTTGTAATTATCGCTTGATATCGATACTCTATTCACGGCCTCGTTATCCGGTATTTTCAAAGGTCGTACAAGAAATGGCGTTGTCGAACCGAATACTACAACAACATTATCACCCTTTATCGTCTCGGGTGGAAAGAACCCGAAGCGCCCATCTTCGGTTAAGCACAGCCTCCCCCCTTCGACAGACATAAAGCATTTTAGTATAGCCGATGCCATACCTAGATATTCATCCCTCCTTCCAGAAGCCTCTAGGCTATAATGATTCTCGTCTTGGGGATTTTTCTTAATATATGACCAAAAGGATGTGAAAGCCCTGAAACTGACAACGGGTGTTAGAGAAAGTCCATCTATATGCTTTTGAAAAATGACATTCCATAGCAAGTTTTGCGCGGCTGATTCGTCTTACTGTGTGGACATACGTGCTAGTTCTAGTCCTGCGTCGAGTAGAGCTGATAATTTCTCCTCCATGATGTTGAACTGGCGTCTGTTCAAGTTCTCCATCTCAAGTCGCCAATCCAGCGAAACAGTCTGGATAATATCGAACAGAGCCCCTCGAACTCGAAGAATATTTCGATGTCCCGAGACAAATTCCTCTAAATCAGCGTCCAGGTGATTCGCTGTGCAATACATGTCAACGGGAATGGGATTTAGCGACCTGCCGTCAACTACCCAAGATATGCCTCCATGATGACGTTTTAGATCTCCCGACCACCCAATACCTGCCTCGCATAAAGACATTTTTATCCCAGGAGCCTGGAAATAAAAAAATACCGCGCTACGTGCAGCAATACATCCTTCTTCGAAGAAGTGTAGTCGACACGGACAGCCGTTCGAGTTTCTAATGTGCACATGCCAAGCAGTCCATAGAATCGATCTCGAAATAAGGTGTATTTGAATCTAGGCGTATGTTCCACAGCCCAAAAGAGATCCACCCCTTCCGGCTTTTGTGAGAACTGATGTCGGATATCGTCCATCATTGAGAGCAGATAAGATCCTTTTTCTGCTTCTGAAGATTCGGGGGACGACAGATGTGAAGTTATAAATGGGAGAAACCCTGACCTATCCATCAATAATGTAACATTCGCGAGAGTTTCCCAATCGACTTCTTCTTGTTGTCCTGCTTTCACTATAATCTTCTGCGCGAGGGCGATTTCCTGAATGATCCAAACCCGCGAGAACCATTCCTTCCTGTACAGTTCGGCTACCGCTCTCCACTTATCTTGATAGCGTTGTCCGCCGAGCTGTTCTCGCTCGGTTTCAAGTAAATATTTGGCCTCTTCTTCGGTACCCTGGCAGAATTTTGAAGCCAGGGAGCTTAAAGTAGAAATCGCTCCAGCACAGGCGGGGTCATCTCCCAACCAAGCTACAACTTGGGTAGCATTTTGGTACACTTTACTCATAATCGCAACCTGATAACCCTTTTCCAAATCATCTGCTTGATTAATACACAATGAATCTATCCACAGATTCCGGCAGCTATCTGAGTATCTTAGGTTTCTCAACATGGAATAGACAGAAGAAGAAACGGTGGCCCGCTGGCCATTAACAGCGATGAAAACATCTCCATCGTTTGACCACCGATGCGAGACTGCTTCGTAAGCATCTGCTTCAGATAAAGGGACTGAGACAAGGTCACAACTGATGGTGCGTGCTTGAAATTTGTTGCTCTGATGAAATTTGAGAAGCCTGATTTCGGCTTGCTCCTCTCGCAGCTCTTGATACTCGAGAGGTGCCAAATTTTCAAGACGTCGATTCGAGAAGTGCTGGTCAGCCCAGGAATTGGAACTGTGGCGTAGATTAGATAGTAGTAGTAGAAATGAGCCTTCGTTGCCTTGAAATGTAGAATTTGTTTCATCCAAAATGTACGAATTCACGATAATCAGCATCCTCCAAAACCTTTTTATCCAATAGAACACGTATCCCAGATATAATAGACCACCAAAGGCCAAGATCGGAATAAGAACCCCTTTACCCTTCGAGCTATCAAGCAAAGTTGAAGCTGCTATAACCAAATGCTCTTTATGAGCAATAGTTAGACCTATGCCTCCATGAATCCATGCGATAAGATCTGGTAAAATTTGGGTCCGGGTCCACACGTCGTTAAAAAAGTAGCAGAACATATGAACGCCAACATGTGATCCCTCGAGGTCCCTTGTGACAGCAATGCCGATGAATACCAGAATAAATGACAGGCATGATATTATGAAGAGCCAGGGTAAAGCATAAAACCATAGACAAGTCGACATACAGAGCAAATATGCCAAGGAGAACGAAAGACCCCCTGGAGAGATAAATATTGAGCCCGAAAGGGGAAAAACAATGATGCCATGGGTCAACAATACAATTATGGCTTCAGGCGCTGTATTCCAGTTGAAGGAGAAAATATCGGTATCAAAAGTACGACAAGCTTAGCGTAAAAGGGAATGGTAACATAAAGACGGTCAAGGAAATACTACGTCCAGAAAAAAAAGGGGCTGAAAATAAGAAATGTTTCCGCCATGAATCGGGTGATTGAAGCTCTGGGGAATTTTTGTGCCTTGTCCCTAACATGGAGAAGTGGCTGCCGCTCGTTATCCTCGGCATCTGCCGGCAATCGTGCTTGTTCACGATCAGAGTCTATGAAGTGCAAACAAAGATGTCCTATTTTAAGCAAGCTCCTTCAATTTATCTATTATAACGCTCAAAGTAGTTTGCTTATCGTCTTATTACTTTTGGGGACATTGACGTTTTCTTCTTGGGAAGTCTTAGCCGACATTTCTTCACGTTCACTTCCAACGCGGCTAATTAGCGTCGCCGCTCTGCTTAGGCGCTACTGACCCTCTTGCTCAGGTTCCTTAGTCACGTTCCTGCTCTCGCTTACTATTCGACTCTAGTGCTCTACTGTGCGAGAGTTGTTAACTTTACGCGGCTCTATTCAGGGGGACTAAGTCGGGTCCTAGGGAACCCAATCAGGACCCCCCCAAAAATATATCGTTTAATAACAAGACAGATTCTTCATCAAGTCAATGTTAATTCTCGCCCTTTTCCTTAGATTCGCCGTCTTGGTGTTAGGCGGGCAAGTCTGCACATTAACCTAAACATTTTTTGCAACAGCGACGCAAACTATAACCTCGACGACTTTAGTAACTCAAACGCAGACTGTTATAGCTATAGAGACTCAGCTTTTGACGTTCACAGTGCTCTGGACGTCGACCGATGTGCAATATACACCTGTTGCGGTCCTGCGAACCACGACGGCTACTGAGACCGTTACGGTTTCCTTCTGTCCTTCCCTAACTTTGGGCACGACGGCTCTTACTTCTTTCACTATATCTTCTATCTCATTATTAATCTCTTCTTCTTCACCTGCATCTATTAGTATCGCGGATTCTGGATGGACGCCCGTAATAGTAATAACCAAATACGAAACTTACACATCCACTTTCACGGCATATATTTGCTCCAGCTCAGGTATTGCGATGGGAGCTCTGGGGAGATGGGAGAGATGGGGACGCTGGCGCCAGCATCGACTACGGCTGCTGCACCAATCGAGTGTAGGGGGATCGGAAATGATCTATATATTCGAGGTGTTTAGATATCAACTTTCCTATCATGCGGTTTCAACCTCGCCAATACATCAGTAACACTCTCACAAGTTTAGGTATTTCATACCCAAGAAAACCTCAAGGACATTAACCTTCTCCTTATCTCCATTCCACGTCACGGAGTAGCTGCTGCTTTCATCATCTCTCATGTAAGCCCGGCATGGAAAGAAGATCTCGCTCGCCCCCACTTTCTTGTCACCGCGTAGTTACATAAAAGAAAGTATTGTGTTGCGGAAAATGATTGCAGGGAATGATAAGGCTGGTTGCTACTGAATCGTATTCCCACTTGCCATCAGGCCTCTGGCAGGAACTCACAGAATACTGCCGATCTCGAGTCCACTCAGTAAGTGCTCACATCCCGGTTGCCCCTTTGCAAGGTCATATTGACTGTAAGGACGAGATAGATGGAAGAATACGACTGGTGGGCAACAAATAAGTAAGAGTTTTGGGGTCGAGAATTCTGTTCATGGATGCAGTCAGCATTCCCCAATTGGGCTGGCATCCCGCAGCACTTCCTCTACCAGTAAAGCCTCCCTAACGATCGAAAAAGATTAGTGTAGAAAACTTTAGCTTTAGTGTCTTTTTGGCAAGTACCTCAGGGGTTGTCTTGGAGAGGAGGGCTGATTGGCAAGAGATACTAACATTCATGGAAGATGGCTGCTTCAAACCCTCTGTGCCTCGGACCCTTCAGCAGGCTGCGACTTTAATAAATAGTTCGCTAAAGCTCAAGGGCTGATCTTGCTAAAACCGGACCTCGCGTCAACGGTGTCGGGGGCGTGCGGGGTACTTGTAACTCAGAAGGGCGGTGGCACCGAAAAGACTGCATCCCACTTGACACAGCAGACGATCACTCTGCTTCAGGCAGCATGGGATTTGAAATATTCTTAGCTGTGAAGTATAGTTGAGGTGCAAGAATTGCTGGCGTAAAAAACATTCTATTGACCCTTTTGGTCGCTGTGATACGTGGTACTGCTAATAAAAATCAGACTACGAGACCGGGTAAACCTCGGCCAGCCGATTAGCTTGCAGTGCCACATTTTCGGCCCGCAACGACACTTCATTGTCTCATTACCACTTGTTCCTGCTTAAGAAAAGTCTAGCGAGAACGATCTCATTGTTATTAGACATGCTTCACTGTTATGCCTGCGGCCAGCGACCCCTTACAGACCGCAGTCCACCACTCAAACAATTACGCCTTGGCAGCTCTCAAGATAAGCAGCTTTGCATTCTGCGACCATCTACATCGCAATCCCAAAAACGCTACGCTCCCCTCAACTCACATTTCATCACTAAGATTCCCGACGAGCTGCTCAATGAGATCTTCACCCACGCCGTCCAAAGCGAAGTGGGCCAGACCGGCGTCTTCCACACCGCTCTCGCACTCTGTAAAGTGTCGAGGCGCTTCCACCGCATCGTACAGCCTCATTTATACCGCTGCTTGAACCTCAGCCATCACGGCTTAGCTCGCCCATGCCTACCCGTCAAACTTCTCCACCGGACTTTGAAAGAAAATCCCATTCTTGGACACGTCGTCACAACTTTACACGTGCATGTAGAATTCCGACTCTCAAATACCACGTTTCAAGGTGATTTCGCGATCGGGATGGAACTTCTAAGTTTGCTACCAAATGTAGAAGTGTTTCAGATACAGGGAGGATACGAATATCCTCCCACATGGCCAATGATTCAGAACGCAGTTATGAATTGGAAGCAGATAAGGCACGTGCGCTTGATTAGAGAGGATTTCAGTCTGCTCATGCCTCCCGTCTTTGAGCTTGTTATGGCAACGCCGAGCTTGACCACTTTAGAATTGCATGGAGTTGGAGAAGAGAGAGATAGCACTCCCCGCGCAGTATGGAGCCAACCTTCTAAGGTCAGCCCTCTTCCACTACATTCACTCCTACTCTCTGGCCTTGTTAGAGGATATAGCTGAATTTTGAACCAGGAGATAGAGCGCACATCCGCAATAACCACCCTCGCCATCCACGATTTCTCCTCAACGCCCTCCGCGCTGCAAAACCTCCTGCTCTTACCAAAAGCACTATCTCATTTTACCTTTAGCAAAATCCACTACAGTCCTGCTACCTGGACGCTCACCCAGTTCCAGACCCTTCTCGCCCCGCACCAGGAAACCCTAACTCACATCGAGATCGGCAGCCTTTGCTCAGGCTACACTCCCATTGACTTCTGCTCATTCCCAAGACTAGAAGTCCTGCAGCTCTCGCACTGGGCCTACCGCACTACACCTGAGGAAGCAGCCTCTTCATTGTTAGCCCCGAGATTAAACACCTTTATCTGGGATTTTCGAGTCCTTGATCAGCACACCGAAAGCTGGGATGACTTCTCCACACCGCAGAAAGAGTGGGTCCTCAGATTTGCAGAACTGGCTTCTGAGAGGAAGAGTAGGCTGAGGAGCATCGAGATTCTGTTTTGTCCAGATGAGTATCAGGGTCCGAGGACGAGAGAAGAATTGGCGGTTTGTATTACCCCATGGGATTTAATGGATGAGGCGAGGGAGAAGATTGGGGAGCTTGGGATTGAGCTTGTGTATAATAAGTGTTAGTCGAGAGAGGAGTGTTTAGAGAGGCTTATAAAGGAAGAAAAGTTCCGAAACGAAGGACTAGAGAGTGGGGATGAGATTTCTTTGCTGTCTGCGAATGAAGGAAATTAGTAGAGGAGAGTCGAACATAATTTGAAGAGTCAATGAATGTCAAATGCGGTAGGAGTAAGACTCTTTATTGTTGCGTGATCGACACCGTACAGATACATTGCTCCCACCCATCTGAAATGTCCATCTTCTAGTCTGCTCAGGTCTCAAGACGAGAGTAGACTTTGGTGGTTCGCTTCCAACGCGGTTAGTCAGTGTCGCCGCTCAGGCTGCTCAGTCACGTTCCTGCTCTCGCTTACAGTAACCAATCATCCTGCCGTACAAAGTTGACAACTCTACGCGACTATATTCAGGGGGACCAAGTCGGTTCCTTGGGAACCCAAACAGGACACCTCCCCCCCACCCCCCCCCAAAAAAAGACATGAAATAGCAGAAAGTCGCGACAATCTCCTCGCGAAAAGCGCTGCAAATGGTAAAACAGATCTATAATACCTCTTCTTCAACATGAAATGTTATAGCTTCACAGCAAAACGCTCCCTAAGCCACCCTCCGTAACGATAGAAGAGTAGTGGCACTGGAAGAAAAGCCACGCCTATAAAACCTAGAACGCTATTTCCCCACCCAAGTCCTAGGCTTGCATACAAAGACGGTCCTGCCAATGGAATGAAAGCTGCAAAAAGAAGTCGGAGAACCACGTTCGCAGCCAACGCAGAGGCGGCAGCCTCAGGGCCAAAAGCATCCACCAAGTAGAGCTGAGTTGGCATTATGACCCAGAGAAAGCCGAATCCAAAGAAGGAGGTGCCGATGATGGGCACGATCCAATGAGTCTGCTTCTCGGCTGCCCAGCCATACCAGAAGATGCCGACGGGCACGGCAGGCATGACCCACGCCATGGGCTTCAGGCGTCCTTCAGGTTTGGGCGAATCTCCAAGTGCCTTTTGCAGCTTGTCGCTCACGGTGGCAAAGACTCCGAGAGAGACGGCCATTCCAATTCCAACGCCGAGATATGACAAGCCAGAAACGCCGGCGGAGAAGTGGTATTGTTCCTCAAAGACTGTGGGAAACGTGGTGAACAGCATAAAGAGGAGGCCGAAAACGAACGCACACAGGAGGGAAAGGAGGAGCACGATTGGCGATAGGATGAGAAACTTTGTTGGTCGAGTAATAGCGCGGAGGAATAGCTGACGGGGGGTCAGGCCTCGATCCATCTTCGAAACCAGAGCAGCATTGCCAGTTTCTTTCCGGAGGCGAGCAGCTTTCCATCCTAGTAGCACGGCGGCATTGGTCTCGCGCAGGAAGAAGATTGATATGGTGAATGATACTCCTGCCTAGGTCGAACCGTCAGCGACTCGAGAATAGGAGGGGGTGTGCTCTACTCACTAGGATTGTGATGATCCAAAAAGTCCATCGCCAGCCAATTGATTCGGACACAAAGCCACCAATAACTGGGCCGAAGACCTTGAAGGATCGTCAGTGTCATGACGGTTTGCGTGGGGTAATATCACCTACTGGTCCCAGAAGTGGTCCTATGAAGAACAGAGACATTACCCTCCCACGCTGAGCTGGCGGGACGACGTCGGCGACGGTTCCTCCGCCAACTGTCAATGGGCCCGAAGAAGCACAACCGGCAAGGAATCGAAAAACGAGAAACATGCCGGTGTTTTTGCCCAGTGCACATCCGATGATGAAGCCAATGTAAATGACATTGCAGGTGTGGTAGATCACAAGGCGTCCGTACAGTTCGGACAGTGGTGCAATGAACATTGGCCCAACGGCGAAGCCGCAAAGATAAATGGACACGGTGAGACTGACAATGGTGGAACTCGTGATATGGAACTCCTTAGCAAGCGAGGCAGCTCCAGGTGCAAACATGGTCGCGGCGAGGTTGCTGTATGTGTATTAGTCAGTACGGGATTTGCTTCGCCAAAGGAACCGCCTTACGCAGTGAGCAAGAAAGCGCTGGCGAGGACGACTTGGGTCAGGCGTTTCCATGCTGGCCAGTTCCGCGGATTTTGGGGATCGTCTGGTCCATCCCAGTCGACGACATTGTCCTTTGTCTCTTGTTCAATTGCTGTTTGGTCAGGCTCGCTAGATTGTTGGTCATGGTGGCCGTCTTCCGATATGGCCAGCTTCTCATGGGCGGATTCCAAGTCGGCCGCCATGATATGCTGTCGAGGGCGGTGTTACTCTGGGATATTGGTGCGTGTTTGTTCACTGGTGCCAGGCTTTGCTTGCTATATATATTTGAAGGCAGGGTAAACGGCCGGACAACGCCCGGATGATGAAGGCCGCGTAGAGGAGCCATAGCTATAGTTCTTTGGGCAAGGGCTAATTGCGCCAGCTACTACGAAGTCAATCCGCAAAATGGTCCGTAAATGCGGAGCCAAACTGGAGATTTGTTTAATAGCAGGGGAGCTCAGAGAGCGAGAGCAGCATCGTGGGCGGCACACGGACGGTCGATGCGGAGGGTCGACGCGGAGGGTCGGACGGTGGGACGGTGGGACGGTGGTTGCTTTCTCCATTGCCTCTCGGTTTGCGCCGCCAGACATCTTCTTTCTCTACGAGGTTGAGCTCCGCGGGCGTCTCAATCCAGTCACAGTCACCGTCACCATGACCGACAATGCTCAACGTCTGCGTCCGCCGCCAAATCGACGCAGAGACAAAGTCCAGCTTTCCTGCGACCCTTGCAAACACCGAAAGTACGTGCTCCATAGCCATCACCATCATAACAGTAAAGTCGTGCACGCTGAACTTTGCCAGGCTGAGGTGTGACCGACAGCACCCATGCGGAGCTTGCTCAAGGCGTGGCTTCACCAACTCCTGCAATTATGCGACGACAGCTTCTTCTACGCCTGATGCTCAGCGGTCCGTTGCTCCGCGACCGTCCACCAGCCTCCATGGCCGAATATCTGAACTGGAGAGCCTGGTCGTGACGCTCATGAAAGGCCCCTCACTCCCAAGTCCGCCCGCGCTGCCATCGCCGAGGCCAAGCTCGCTATCATTCGCAGATGTGTTCCCTGAGATCCAGAGACCAGAGAAATCTCAAGATGAAGCTGCATCCCCGGCAGACCCTGGCACCCTAAAATTACGCGAGTCTGGAACCAGCTATGTCCAGAGTGTCCATTGGGAGGCCATTCTTACCAAAATTAGAGGACTCAAGGAGGACTTGGCCACTGATAGCAAGGCTCCGCCCGGTTCACACTTGTTCTATGGCCCGAACCGTCATGCAACTCGAGATGAAATACTGGCTGCTGTTCCTCCTCGTCCAGTGGTGGACCGCCTCATGGCCCTTCACTTCGATTCCTACATTATCACTCCGTGTCAGTAAATCCAAGCTTTATTTCCGCTCTCAGAGGCATTGACTGTGTGCTGTAGATCTTATTCATGGCAAGAAGTTTCTCCGAGAGGTGGGTTCTTCCTAACCTGGCCGATTACAAGCAGTCTGACATTTGACCAGTACGAAACCTTCTGGGAAGATCCGTCTGCAACTTCTATCGCTTGGATCGGTCTCATGTTCTCCATGTTATATATTGCTGCGCAGTTGCAGATCTTCACCATTGATTTCACTGACGGACGAGCCGAATCGCTCAAGGCGGAATATCTTACCATGAAGGATGCCTTCCGAGAGAAGGCCGTTCAGTGTCTTATTCTGGCCAGGTATACGACGGGAGGACCATATATCCTGGAAACCCTCATAACGGTCCTTACTGGAGAGTTTGTACTCTTGAAAGATGGCGCTACCGATGGCTGGCTTTTGATTAGTATGATACTTCATCTTGCAATGCGCATGGGCTATCACCGGGACCCAGATCACTTTCCCGGAATATCTCCATTCGAGAGTGAGATGCGTAGACGCGTCTGGATTACAATCCTTCAATTAGATCTCGTTCTCTCCTTGGAGAGGGGCCTTCCTCGAAGTGCCACAGATACGCACTTCGATACAAAACTGCCCCGTAATCTGCGCGACTGTGATTTTGAAGAGGATACGACCGAGATGCCTCCGCCGAGGCCAGAAACAGAATGGACGCCGGTGCTCCCTCTCATTGCAAGAGGGCGACTGATATCAGCTCTAGGCTTGATTTGCGACGTCAACACCGATATTAATCCCCCTTCCTACGACGAGATCGTCAAGATCGACGCAATTCTTGAAGACGTGCACAATCGTGCTATTCCGCCCTTGCTGCGCTGGGACACTATGCCACACCCCATCACGGATAGTCCAAACCTTGTGGTACAGCGGGTAAGTGTAGAAACGACCTACTACAAATCACGCATCCTCCTGTACCGGAGATCTTTGATCAACTACCCAGGTCGACAGTCTCAAGAGCGGGACAGGGAGTCGGTGCGAATTTGTTTAGATTCCGCACTCAAGATTCTATCGTTTCAACAGATGCTTCACGAAGAGTCTCAGCCATTTGGTCGTTTGTGTCAGCTTAGATGGAAGGTCACCCATATTTTCAGCCAGGATGTTCTCCTCGCAACGAGCGTGCTCTGTCTCTACCTTCAAGACGTTGATAAATTTGAATTACCTGAGACTACAGGACAGACAACGTGGTTGCCTAGGGCTGAAGAGATTCGACAACGACTAACGATCTCGCACAAGATTTGGCTTCAAATGAGTACGGCATCTGCGGAAGCTGGAAAAGTAGCGAAAGCTCTGAGCATCGTCCTTGGAAACACAGAAGCATCTGCCGAGGGCGGTAGCGGGCACGCTTCTTACGACTTTTTGGTGGATTTTGGTGCCATACCTCTGAATGAATTTGGCACAACATTCAACAATCAATGTGAGAAGCACACTCAGTCATGCCGATTGCAACTAACAAAAAGACTTATCAGATTTTCCTTCTGGCTTCTACTCTCCTCTCACTTTTTTTGATAATGTACTGGAAACTCGGGGGATATGAAAATATGATTGTTTTGCTGTCAATATAGTCGTTACGGATGACATTCAACAAGCGCGCCACAATCAAAAATGCGGTAGCAAGCACGAACCGAGCGTAAAGGAATGCGGTACCAAGACAAGTTACGTATAATATGATGAGAGAGGGATCTAAATTGGATTACTAGGCTCGGTAAAACCCCTTGTTAGCTAGTGATAGGGGAGCGAGAACGGATACCGTTGTGATAACTTGATAGGCTCAAAGAGGTGGCTATGCTATGGGCAATAAGATCTTAATATAAATAATATAGAAACTGTAGCCGATTCACAGCGGGGGGCGGAAAGGATCCCCCGAGCAGAACCCAGCTGACTTATTAGCGTGTTCAGGGGCTCAGGGCTCGGCTCAGGTTAAGGCAGCGGCTACTCAGGTCCAAAGACAGAAGCGGAATTAGGTGGGCTGAATTGTCGTCTGAGACTTTAGAGGAAACGCAGGCATCCTCGCTGCCTAAATTTCATGGGAGAGGCTACGAGAAAGAACTTCGTGGAAATCCGCGACTGAGAACTGCTAGACAAAGAGAAAGAGTGTATCTTCTCTATTCCAAATTGAGCAAAGAAGCCATTGACGGAAGATAAAGTGGTTATATATTTTCGTTTGTTTGTTGTTTGGAGGTTGAATTTCAGGTGAGTTTGAGCCAAAGTGAGTTGAACCAAGCTAACCCCCAGATTTAGCATATTTCCTTGGCCAAAGTATTTCGCACCGTGGCGGAGTTAGGCTGTCCTCGTTTCCAACAACGAATCTTTAGTTCTATCAGTAATTTCAATACATTGATAAATGTCATTGATTTTAAGCTTTCAATGTACCCCAGGGGTTTCGCTTCCGTGGGACTAAATGAACCTGGGCGCGAATGAAAGCGGGTCTAGAGTAACTTAGTGCCAAAAAAGCTTTTGAGGTATCACTGAAGATGTGGGACCAACTAGAAGTAATGTTTCAAATAAATGATATTCATCAACGGCCACTTTCGGTGTTGTCACTGCGGCAATGTACTCTTCGTAGGTAGCGGATGGTGAGGGCTTCGTCTGGATACAACCGGATTGCCCGATCTGGCAAGAATGGAATCCTGGTAACGACTCCGACTTTCGGTACAATGAGACCTATCTCCTCGACGAGAGTCTATCAATGGAAGCCCATACGATGCGTGCCTCTCCTGGCCTGTACTTCGTCATTCTCTTACAGCCTATCTTAACCATCATTGCCATTGTATCAACCTTATGGTTACGTAACACGCCGATTACTAGAGATTTTTGCCTTGTGTCCGTTCTTGCTGGAGTTGATAAGGACAGCTTGAAACTCCTGGAAGGTGCTTCATTCTCTGGGAAGCTTGACAGATCCATTAGGTTGCAGATTACGGCTCTTGAAGAAACATCCACCTCAAGAGAGAAACTTCCCCGTCTTTAATATGTGATCGAGGAAATTGCACGCTGAAACTGGCCAGCTTAGGCTCAATAGAATCAGAGAATCAGCAACTACATGTAAACAATATGCAATCTGCAATCGTAAATCAAGATATCAACACGTTCGCGATAATCTCGTGAAGGTCAAAACTGAACAGAAGTTTCCAAATTATCGGCCGGGGGATGATGAGATCCGGACTACCGCCAGTCTTGCAAATGATCTATACCGCTACTGTCTGCTGCTATGCTGACGGCCATTGGCAGGTCTTAGCGTCTGCGCTACTAAAGCAGATCTATCAGGGAATGGATCGAGGTATAAGTTAAGCGAAATACTCGACGGGACATTATTGATGGAATCTTTCTAATATTAGCAGATTGTGGTGGGTTTGAAAAAAGCTTGTCAAGCTACCTTGTAATAGACGGTTTGAAATCCTAAGCGAAGCGGGGTCAGCAGTTGACGAGTCAGCAGCATATAAAGATTATAACCAGGTATATTCTTGGTATTGCCAAGTATTTAACAAGCCGACGAACTTTATTAATACTAGTATATTTTATAATATATTAGTATTGTAATAGAATTTCTCTAGCACTGCGGTTTGGGCTACCAAACCCTATCGGCTGGTCGCTGGTTTATGCTATCTGAAATACTCGCTTACTCTCCAAATTGCAGCGATAAGGGGGACTTGCAGCAAGCCTTTGGGGTACGCTTTGATTATTGGCTCGGGTACATGGTGGCGCTGGAAGTCACCCGACAGTATAAAACAGTCCATATCTCCGCACATCAAATAGAATTCATTCGTTTCTATCTAATCTGCCTATGATTCTAGCAACAAGTGTTACGCGCATCCATTCCTAAGCAGGATAGCCTATAAATCCCAGTACAGCTAGCTATCAAATAGTCTGCTTCATTCCCATTGCCCTCTTATATAATGGCCCGCCCCACTCTCCACATTGTGCCTTACCCCTCCAGAACGAGATATGAAAGATTGCTATTAAAAACCATCTCTATTCCGCTCAAGTTGCCTCTCTTCCCCGAAACTCATTATCCAACATGGCTGCGCCACCTGAAGTCACTCTTGCAAATTTGTCCGGGAAATGGACCCTAGTAGGTATCTGCTACGAATACCTAAAGCAGCTTTTGATAATCTCTATAGAATCGTTATCGAGCTGACGGTCCCGACCGTATGTTAGCCATACAAGGTGTTCCTTGGTTAAAGCGCAAGATAATCGATATTTCCACGGTGACCTTATTAGTTAAGGAGTACGTAGACGATGAGAAATTCACGCATATTGATCTTGACCAAACGGCCACGGGTGGCATCAAAAGCACCAGCGAGCAGCGTATCCTGGACTGGAATGAGACAGATCATCAGGATCACATTTTTGGCAAAGTAAAGAGCCGCAATCGCTGGGTAACTGATCTTAAGACGTGCGAAAGTGGGAGCGGTGGTCCACTGCACCCGTACCTAACTGAGGGCTGGCTGGACGAGAAGGTTGGTCCCAGTGGAGAAGCCTTCATCCAGAATTGGGTGGTTAATGAAGGGAAAGGTTGGACTTTAGAACAGATTTGGGGTTTCAGTATTATCCATGGCCACCGATATAATACAAGGAAGATCCTAGTTAAGAAGGGGGACGCTACCGCGACCCTCACGCTAGCATATGACTGGAGAGGAGATATAGTGGCTTAGAGCTATTGAATTTGGTCTTTAACTAAATGTTGAATTTTCCTTGCTATTTACGGGGCCACATAATCTAATTTATATCACTCACATTATACAAGTTACATAGTCCACTAACTTGGAGTATCCTACAACCTTTTCAGCTCTCTTTAAGCCTGCATTTAATGTTATATGGTGGCCCTGCTTGGCCTCAGGTCCATCTTGTAGACCAGTATTCCGGCCCGTTTGCTTACAAGAAGAGATTAGCGTTAAGAACATGCTAAAGGCCAAACTTATAAATCTCCTACTAGTTATAACTCGCAGCTTCGTTCTATTTTCTAGATTGCCTGTTGAGCTTTAGAATACCATATGACCTACAAGCCCCCAGGTCCGCCTGAGAAGACAAGCAAGCATCAATAGGTTCCCATAGCCTACGCACCGGTAAACATGACGACGGTGCCACTGAAATTGACACAGCCGGACGATCGACAGCGTTGGGGGGCAGATCAGGAGAGAGACGAGGTCCGAGATTAGGCTGAGAATAACGGTTTGATTCCCGTTGGCGCGAACTTCATTTATTTTAAGAACAAGAAGCAATGGCACAAGTCATGTCTTTGCCTCTTCGTGCCAACCGTCCAGAATCTCTCGTGAGGCCTTTGTGAGCGCATGGTCGGCTCCCAGCGTCTGCTCTTTTCTGAGTATACATTCGGTCATAAGCCCCACAGCTTGACCGTGATGGCCTTGGGCTTTCAGATTCGTGGCCAAGTTGTTCATGGACGTCAGGGTATCTTGGTGATTCTCTCCCAGCACTTCGGTCCGTATCTTTAGAACTTGCGACTCCAACTCGGCCGCTTCTTTGAATCTCCCCTGCATTTGGTACGTCAGGGAAAGATTTCCGGTCGCGATCAATGTAGACGGATTCTCCTGTCCTAGAAGTTGTCTTCTGGAGTTCATTACGTGCATGAAAAGCTTCTCTGCCTCGTCGTACCGGCCGAGGCTGTATAAGGTTGACCCGAGATTTGACATGCTGTATAAGGAGTCGGGATTTTTGTCCCCAAATCGCTGCACGGTCACAGCAAGCACTTTTCTCTCAAGTATTTCTGCTTCCTGTAGCCGCTTTTGCTTTCTATAAATTGCTGCAAGGTTTCCTTGGCTTATAATAGTGTCGGCGTGGTCCTCTCCCAGAATCCGTATGCTTATCTCTATGACCTGAAGTTCCAGCTTTTCCGCTTCGTCGAGATTCCCCTGCATCTGGTGCAAAGAGGCCAAGTTACTCATACTGGTAAGAACAGATGGATGATCCTGGCCCAAAACCCGCTGTCTAGTCGTCACAACATGAGTTAGGAATCGTTGGGCCTGCTGCAGGAGCCCGATACTTCGCATCAGTAAGGCTGTCTGAGCAACATAGGTCAAAGTGTCTGGGTGGTCAGTTCCTAACGTCTTTTGCACATTTACCATCACCGCGGACATTAATTCAATGGCGTCATGGTATCGACCGAGATCTTGGTATGTCATAGCTAAATTCGACATCCATGTCGTCGTCAAAGGATGCTCTGGACCAAGAACCTTTTTGGCCCCAGTAATTACTTCTTGTTCCTGCTTTTCGGCTTCTTTCCACTTTCCGCTCTTCCAGAGCGTGGTCGAAAGGTTTGACATACTAGCAAGAGTGTCGATGTGGTCGATCCCGAACATCGCCTTTCTTCTTTCTAATATCTCGACTTCGATACTTTCCGCTTCTTCCAGTCGTCCTTGATTTTTATAAGTTACAGCCAAGTTGGCAGACACGGTCAGGATAAGTGGGTCATCTGGATACTCTTCCTGTTTCAGCCACAAGAGAACCTCGGACTTCAGGTCTTCAGACTCCTTCCAGCGTCCTTGTATTTGGTAGATTGAAGCCAAATTTATCATACTGCTCACGGCGAGTCCAGGTGTCCCATTGTTAAGATCAGAATTTCCACCTAGTAGTTGAATAATTTGAAGATCCATAACCTCCGCCTCCTGAAGACGACCGGTTTCTTTCAAAATCCGTGCCAGTTGAGAAATTATGATGACAGTTAACGGATGCATAGCGCCAAGAGCGGACGTTAGATCGCTGGTTTCTCTTAAAGAGACCTCGATAGCAGCTTCTAGTTGGTTGCTCTTACGGTAGTACTCAGTTTGGCTGAGTAGGGATATGTGACCTTTGATAACTAGGCTTTTGAACAATCCTTCTTGATAACCAGGAGCTTCAGCTTCCCTGATCAACTCATACTGATCATTGAACTTTGATTCAGAGACCTTATAGTCGTTAAGATATTTCTTGGCGATATTGACGTCTCTCGCGACACCAAAACCTAGCTGATAACAGAGCGCTAACTGAAGGGCAGCGTTCTCAGGAGATATATGCCGCTCTGCCCCAGCGCGATCGGAGAGTACAGATTGCAGCTCTTTGACAACGAAGGTGCGTAATCTAAAGTCTGCTTGATAGAATTGGTAGAAGCAGGATGATATCTGACAGGCTTAACTCAGTGATCAATAAAGAGGACAGTCAGAGTCTTCCCACCTCAAAAGTTTCGAGCTTTTGGATTGGATCAAGCTGGATTAATTCAACTGGAGATGTTTTTCTTCTTGATATCAGAAACAGTAGCCAAACCACAAGCGTATCGATAGACAGGAACTTACCTCTCAGGGATAAGTAGCGGTACTAACTTGGAAACATCATCGACGCGACCTTCTGGGTCTTTAGTCAGAGATGCCTTAAAGAAGTTAATCAAACGTGTACTGGTGTCGCCATTCAACAAATCTTCTTCTGCTACGAGGCTAAAAGCCAGATTGAGCAAGCCGGCTTCATTATTATGACCCATAAAAAGGTCCTTGAGACTTTCACGCCGCTCGCTTGTTATGCTAGTCGCAGTGGAGGAAAATGTTAAACCAGGTCTCTCGAAGAGCACCCACAAGCACAGAGCCCCGAAGGAGTAAACGTCCATCTTCTTTGCTCTCAACATTGAAAAGCCCCGAGGATGATGCTCTGGTGCATTCCAAGGAATAGATTTTGGCATCGAGACTAAGTCATTTGGGTCACAAAACCGAGTGGAGTAACCGAAGTCAGCTACTCTGGCGACGTAGTTCCTGGTTTCATCCTTGAAGACGAGTACGTTGCCCGGCTTTAGATCTCCATGAACGATTCCTTCCGTTTGATAAGCGAAGTGCCTTTTTCCAACGCGTGGGGTTAGGTATACCATTTGAGTGCATGTCTCTTACAGCGATACCTATGTCGGCACAGATACTCAGTCTTTCCGCGAGTGATATGTCCGCCCAGATTCCTGACGTGATGAAGTGGTCCAGGTCACCCATGGGTGCCTTTTCAAAAACAAGAACTGGAGATATATTTTGGTCTCCGGGAATATCCCAACCAACTCCTTCTAGCTTGACGATATATGGATGATTTTTGATTAAAGGGTGCTGAAGCATAATCATTTCATTGATCAAACCCTGAAAGTCACACCTACGTCTTCCGCGAGTCATCTCGTAGGATTTGAAAGCGAAGCTCGTCTGCACATTTATTATGGCCTGGTAGATATCAGCCTGGCCTCCACTGCCCAGTTGACCGAGTGTAGCCTGCCATGTTATGGGCAGAAAACTAAGTCCCAGCCGCTGGGCCAGAGCAATCGTATCAATGAATCCATAATCCGAGTAAGAATTGAATGTGCTTTCTTGGGGAAGAGCACTGCCAGTAAAGAGGGTTAATGGGTTCCAGGCTCGTCGAATATTAACGCCCCCAGCGCCGCTAGTAATAGAGTTAACAGGCGAAGCCATGCAGAAAGGTCTTGGAACACGAAAGACTTCATGCAGACTGAAATAATACAATCTCAGAATCAAGCTCAATCAACCAAGGACAACAGTCGAAAGGGAAAATGACGTACTGGAATACGTAGTACCAAAATCTGAGATGTTCAAATATCAAATCAGGAGGGCAGACTCTGTCAAATCAGCGTGGTAGATGGCAGGCGAGATGTTTCCAATCACCCTCTCTCCTATAGGCCATAAAGCAGGCTACTGACGTGGCACATGCAAGTCGCTGAAACAAGAAGCAATTCGTCAGCTGGGATCAGGCAAACGCATATCCTGTTCCCAACGTAAAGATCCTCAACCCCTCGCTGCCGAACTTTGGAGCTGTGAGCCTCTGAGAATCTGGTCCATGAGTTTCAGCTCAACTCCTGAAAACTTTATACCATATCCATAGCCGAAGACTGTGCGTCTAAATCTTTCTCATCACGATTAATCGGTCTCTTTCATTTGAGCTGACACGCTAGCCTCAAGTACAATTAGAAGACATGATACTGCAGATCTTAGAAAAAAGATACTTTAAAAAGCAAACCTTGTTGCAATTCCTCGACGACAACTTTGGCAGTAGCGGTTATGAGGTCGAAGTATTGATTCGAATCTACTACAAATAGCTCTTGGATTAACTGAAGGTGGTAGGCGAGGTCCAGCAGCTACATCTTAACCATTCCAAGACTCCTCACTGATGTTTGTATACGATTTTGTACTCCATAGAATCATTCAGACCGCAAGACCAAATGCAATTCGAGAAGCACAGGATCTAATTTAGTTCTTCATCTAGGACGAAATCGAATTACTGCGACTTTAAGGCAAGACCTT
The DNA here is from genome assembly GCA_037952705.1 of Haplographium delicatum. Classification (NCBI taxonomy): domain Eukaryota; kingdom Fungi; phylum Ascomycota; class Leotiomycetes; order Helotiales; family Hyaloscyphaceae; genus Haplographium; species Haplographium delicatum. Next base: position 121,281 of record JAPZPC010000028.1, read on the forward strand.
GATCCAGGTTCCAAGTACGAGATATACCTGCTATCCTTAATTCCCGCCATGTCTACCCGTGCGGCACAACGAACGCCCAGAATTATGAACGTACTAAGAGAGGGATTTGTAGCAATCACAAAAGAAAACTATGAAGCGGCCTGGTACTGCCCCTGGTCAAAGCTGAATCTTCTCTTCAATGAAAGTAATGTCAAGGAAGCAATTGACGAGTCAGAGATCGAGCCATACCAACGACACGAAGCAGTTCGGTCGATTTTACGAGGCGGCAAGAGGGTTTTTGCTACACTTGTCCAGATGAATAGCACGTCATCTATCGTAAAGTTCATGGAGCGGGACCATCTTCAGCATCAACCGCTTGACGCCAGGCTTCCTTATCCCAAATCAGAATTGGTCTCTATTTTAGGCGAAACTGATGGAGCTCTGTTCTACCGTGACCAGTGGATGGTCTCGGCACCAGTATTTCACGCAGACCTGTCTCATCGCAGCTTTGACAGGGCAGTTGTCTTACCATTCATTCTCAACAAGAAGATAGGAAGTGGAGCAAGTGGGGATGTGTATGAAACAACGATCGATCCCGAACATCAGCTCGACGCAACGGGGGCGAATCTGTCATCGGTACGCCCATTTTCCTTCTACGTAGCAGTGGACTAGAATAAACTTTAAATCTATAGGGTCTTATTATCGTCCGTAAAGTTATAACTCTTGAATTAGCCGGTAACAAGGGCGTATCGTTGCCGAATAGCAGTGAGGCTTCTGGTAGTGAAGGCCATGTACTCTCTCTGCTCCGACTTATTCGACATCCTAACATGGTTCAACTCATTTCATCATATACGTTCAGAGATAAATATAACCTTTTGTTTGAGCGTGCCGAAAGAGATTTAGATAGTCTTCTGTCTGAATCGGAGCGACCTTCTGCTTTAAGGTCGGACGATTCCCTCTTCCAGGCCTTGCAAGGGCTGTGTTCGGCTGTTGCAGCATTTCATCATTTTGCGCACCCAGAATTGGAACTGTACCTCAAGGGATTTCATCATGATCTCAAACCTGAAAACATCCTCATCAATGGCTCCCGCTTTCTGTTGTCCGACTTCGGTCTCTCGAAACTGAAGGACATGGACATGAAATCAAAGACTCTGTCAAAGGACATCATGGGTTACTACGTGTCCCCCGAGAGTGAAACTATTGAGGATGGATTTCAGAAAAAATTGATCGGGCAACCAAGCGACATATGGGCGCTCGGTTGCATCTTAGCTGTTGTATTAACGTACATTCGAAGAGGACCATCTGGCGTTCAAGAGTTTGAGCAACGACGGCGACACAAATCACAAAGATGGATAGCTTATACTTTCCATTGTGGCGGACAGCCTAATCCAGTAGTCGAAGCGTGGCTTACAGAGCTCGTAGGCGGTGGAACCACTGAGGTCTGCAGCCTGATCGCTCTCATCAGAGACATACTCAAAATAGATCCATTAGAGCGTCCTACGGCCGAGACGGTGTCGACAAGAATGAAATTCTTGGCTATTCAGTCGGTATATAATTTAACAATGTACAAATTCGAGAGAGTTGAAACAATTCCTCAAGATCTTGTCATATGGATAGAGCAGGAGCGGGTAACCCTTTTTGGTCAGGCTTTAGGAATAGGCCTTCTTCGCGAGGAATGGCGAAACATTCAACGTTCGACCACTGCCAACACCAAATTCGAAACTATTCGAGATCAGCTCACTGTCCTTGGACAAGACTTAGACAGTCTGGCGGAACATACTGATCTAACTTCCTACCCTGTACTTATCGTCAAACGGATTCGCGACCAAGTCGATCAGCTGTGGAATTCTCTGCTACCTTCGGTCAGAGCAAAGCTCGAAGCTTCTCTGGAGGCGCAAATTGTCAGCACGAAGGATCTGATGAGGCTCGAAAATGTTCACAAAAGTTTCGAAGAGGATCTGAGCTACAAGAATATAGGCCTCGCAGCCGCAATTCGATCCATGATCATCCTAGCGAACCGGAACGAGGTCAAAAACCCAGAACTGAAATGGGATGCGAATCAGGTACACGAAACTGTACCAGCAATAACCCCGTTCTCAAGCCTAGCGCAGTTGACGGACGAAAATGGCCAGCCCCAAGTGGAAGTCTTGGTGGAATGGCTGGAGTACGACAACCGTTGGCAAGGTTCCACAGGCAAAGAACTTGTATCGCGCATCGAATCTATTGCTGAAATTCTGCACGACAAACAAAATTCCAAGCGCTTTCGTACGTTGCGTTGCATAAAATACTTTCACGATAGCTCACGCCGCTCATATGGTCTGGCTTTCGAAATACCTACGCCGTATCGTGCCAATATGAGCCTTAAACAACCGTCACCAGCAATCTCACTAGCATCATTGATAACTTGCTCGAGAAAGGAAAAAAATCGTCCCAGTATTGGTGATGCTTTCAGGCTTGCTAAGGCTCTCGCTGTTTCGGTGCTCAGATGGCATGAGGTTGGCTGGGTACATAGAGGAGTGTCCGCTCACAGCGTCATTTTCTTTGGTATCGACCCCGGGTCGTCACTGGAATCAATTTCAGAACCTTCATTTTTGGGATTTCAATTCAGTAGACCTAACGATCCAAAAGCATTCACAATCGGGCCAACAGATAAACCGGAGCTCTTGGACTACTGTCACCCAGAGTACCTTAAGAACTCAGCGAGGTATCGACCAGAGTTTGACTACTACAGCCTCGGCCTCGTTCTCTTAGAGATTGGATATTGGAAAACGGTCAAAGATATAATTAGAAGTTTCAACAATCCGGACAACAGTCCTGAAAATCTCCGAAACTGGCTCCTGCAGACAACTGTGAAAGACTTACACATGGTGATGGGCTCAGTATATCAAGCGGCCGTCAAGAAGTGTCTTACTTTTCGAAGCAGCCAGGACTTGGAGACTGATGGCGTGGTCCCATTGAATGTCCAGGAAGAATTCCGAACTGATGTTCTGGAAAAGATTCAGCTGTGCTTTGCATAAGATAGAATATATGGCAAATCTGCGCACAAGTCACTCATGAACTCTTATTATGGCCCTAATCTAAGCAGTCTACATAGTTTGTTTGCTTTATCTGTTAAGAATTTTTACGGATACGCTTTGTACTGGGCTGTCCAAATTGCTTTAAGAGAATTAGAGGCTTAACTTAAGGATTAGTAGCTAAATTGATAATTAAAATTAGAGAAAGTATATGACTATAAGTCCGTCGATATATCTATATAGTATATGTATTATAAAAGAAGCTAGTAGGACCTTCTGCTTTATAATAAATAGTACAAACTACATAGTAACAAGGTATGACCGGCCAATGGAAGAGCTGTGTCAGATACTGAGACCCTTATATAAAGGGACGCAAGTCAGTTTATTGAGTAAAAGTCATGAGCCTATTGTGGAGCTTCGGGTAGGTCATCGATTAGTTTGATTCTTGAATCGAGTTCTTGAGAATAGAGTTGCCCTGCAATACAATCCCGTGCTATTGAGTTCCAGCCAATTGCGTAACACTCTGTTTGAGTCCCGACAGGTTACTACTACAGTGGAGTGGGGTGTCTCAGCGCGATGGTCACTAGCGAAGCACAGAAGAAATTTCTCGTCAGGAGGGTTTCTTCTGTTGCTTGATCCAGGAAACAGTCTCCTGTCTTTACACATTATATCTCTTAACTTTCGACTTTATTCATAATGGGTGGACTGGTGCGTTTGCGGTCTTCTGACGTTATTATATAGGATATAACTATAGATGATCAGCGGAGGAGACTATAACCTCTCTCACACTGTCCCAGTCAAGCCCGACGCAGTCACAAAAATATTTGAAGTTCGCCATGGTAATTTGTGTGGACGCATTAGCCTCACCATCTGTGCGAAGCTTTATCTTGATTGCCTTCGAATACGCAACGAAAGCCTCATCTGCCATACCCTTCAGCGCGTAGGCGGATGCGAGATTGCACAATGAATGACATGTAACCGGATCATCTGCCCCAAATACGAGCGATGCTGCTTTCAAAGCTTTCTCTAGAACCCGCTGTGCTCGATCTAGCTCGTCCTTGTCGATATATGTTGAACCCAAATCGGCCAATACCTTCACAGTGACCGCTGCGTCTCCCTCGAGCTTCTCAAGGAGCTCCTCGCTCAGAGACGCCTCGTACTCGTCCTCTTTTTCGAAATCATCCAATTTGACCAGTGTTTCGCAGAGATAGGCCGTTGCTACTATCGTACTGGGATGTGCCGGCCCAACGGTTTCCCGCCTGCTCATGACAATCCTCTCTTCAAGTTTTCCAGCATCGGCGAATAGGCCATGTTGCTTAAGCTGCATTGCTAGCTCCGTCAATGCGTCAACTGACCAAGATATATCATTCGGAATGGCCGTTGTATCATTGCCAAAGTATTTCCTAAGTAGCTCCCTAAGCAAAGATATCGCCTCGCTGGAGTTTCCTTCGTCATGATGACACTGTGCAAGGAGAAGGCGGGTTCTGATCGTATCGAGATGACTTTCCCCCTGTAGTTTCTTTTGGATTTTGACTGTCCTATCTAGAATTTGCCGTGCATCTTCAAAGCGACGTCGACAGCGGTAGGAGTCGGCAAGGTCGTTTAATGCTCTTAGCTTCTCTGGATGATCTTCGTATTTGTGTTCTTCTTGGCTCTTTCGTAGTGACTCCAGAAACTCTCCTGCTTTCTTAAATTGACCTTGTTTCATATAGGTTCGAGAAAGATTTGCAGAAGTATTCCACGTAACTATACTATCCGGCCCAAGTGTTTCGAGGGATAGAGTAACTGCCTCTCTCTCCAATTTCTCGGCGTCCTCTAGTCTTCCCAACTTTTTCTTTGCCATAGCAAGGTTCGCCCTTAATGCGATGGTTTCGGGGTGTCTTCTGTCAAGCAAACTCTCATTCTTTTCCATTAGCTCTGAAAAAAGCCTTTCCGCTTCTTCCCACTTCCCGCATCTCCAAAGAGTTGAAGCCAAGGTTGCTGAAGCATTCAAGACTGCCGGGTGTCCGTCGTCGAAGATTTCATTCACGAGTTTAACAGCCCTTTGTTGCAACTCCAGAGCTTCTTTGTACTTTTCCATTTGACCGTATGTAGAGCCTAAACGTAGCAGTAGCTTAGGGACCATGCGGTTATTGGTACTAGAGTTTTCGAGTATGGCGTCCAAATTTTCCTTTTCAAGGCGTGCAGCAGCTTGAAATTGGAACTTGGACTTGTAAACAGACGCCAGAGTCTGCTTCAGCATAATCGTGACAATGTTAGCAGCGCCTAATATATGCTCCGAGGCGTATGCTTCTCGCATACATTTCTCGTCGAACGTGTCATTCTTGATGGTGTAACGGCTCTGCTCCGTGATGTCGACTAGGTGAATGAACCCGTCGAGGTGAAATTTTTTGAATTCACCAGTGTAGCTCAGAGACAGCCGATCTGTTCGAAGGTTCTCAAATATATCATCTAAATATTGACGATCGAAAGAAGAGTCCTGTAAATATTGCCTCAACTTCAGCTCATCTTGGAGGCCGCAGAATCCGATACTGTACGCAAAGGCGAGCTGAAATGAATAATTTTTCGCGCATATATCCTTACAGTGTACACGGGTCGCTTCTTCTGGTGATTGTAAAGCGGACTCTAAAGCATCGAATATGCTTAATCGTACGTGATAATTCAAGAGACTCAATTGCGGGATGGCAGCTGCTAACTATTTCATGTTAACTCAGTAGCCTTCCAGCTCTGTTTTGGCGTCTTTTCAGTACCTGGAATGTGTTATGCTCGGGAGTTGAGATTGAGATACAGCCTGTAGGTTTTGAGAGGGCTGGAAATCTGCATAAAGTAAGCCAAAGATACTGAGCAACTATATTACATCATAGCATGCTTTACCCGTGGCCACCAAGGGCATCGACGAGCCGCAGGATGTTAGACTCTCTTTCAAGGTACCGATCTTGAAGGCTTCGGCGGAAAAAGACCAGCAAAGACGATTTGTCCTGTGCCGTCACACCATCCAGATGTTTAAGAATATGGGTTGCCAGGTCGTTCAGTGCTTTACGGCCTTTCCACTCTGCTAAAAGATCAATTGTCGAGCTTGTTGTTTGAAGCAAACCCAGCCAAGGGTCAATCTGTTCATCATTACCCGACAGCTGTTGGACAAGATGCTGTAAGAGGACCCAGAGACAGAGCATGCCGAGGGAAAATATATCCATCCTCTTCGCATACTCAATAGAAACCCCTCGGTGATGCCATTCAGGGGCAAACCAAGGCTTTGATTTCGGTGGAAAAACTTTGTTGCCCGGAATACTCTCAAAGCATGACGAACCAAAATCAGCAACCTTTGCAGAGTAGTTAGCTGCTGTTCCCTTGAAAATCAGAACGTTCTCCGGCTTGAGATCTCCATGCACGATATCTTTATTACTGTCAGTCAACCTTGTACCCGCTGTTTAATCTCAGCTGTCCTTACCGCAAGTGTGAAGTTTTTGGATGGCATTGATTATGTTGGAGCACAATCTGAGTTTTTCGTTGACGCTAATCTCCAGACCTGGGCTTTGGCTCAAGAATTCTTGCAAGGATCCAAATTCTGCCTTTGGAAACACCAAGGTTGGCCAGACTGTACCGCGTTCAGCTTCATCCTGCCAATTGATCCCTACCGCATCGATGATATTGTAATCTTCCTGAACTGGGCGGTGGCGAAGTATCAGGATCTCGATACAGAGCGCGTGTAGTAGCTCAGAATCTTTCTTGCTGGTGCGACTGGACTTCTGCTTGAAGGCAAAAGCATTCTCTACGTTGACGATAGACTGATTTACCTCCGTTGTCGAGCCTTCGCCCAATAGTTGGAGACCTTGGTGCGAAGATACTGGCAGGAAATCCAACTGAGATCTCTGAGCGATGTCAAGGAAACCTAGAAAGTCAAATTCCAGCGGCAATGATGCCAGCTCATTGGCGCTGCTTTCACTCCTGCCAGGTCGCACTCAGCAACGCCGCAATGGATTCATCGATTGCACGCCAAACTACTTGCGAAAGGGATGGAAATAGGGGGAATTACCAGTCCATGAGGAGAATTCTTGTCGAAGAATCTGTCAAAAGGCAGATAGCGGCGCTGCTGAGGATATCTGTCGGAAAGCTCTTCAGAGTCCTTGGGGCCGATGTCTGACGGATCTGGATATCGCACCGCGGAGCAGGAACGACAACCTGAATGGGAAAAGAGTTCTTGCAATTGCGACAATCTAGAATCAAGATAGGCATGAGAAGCTGGTACAGAATGTTTGCGGAGCAAATGCTTGATTGGATGTAAGCATCGTGGCTCAGCAGTGGCGGAGGCCAAGCCTCCAAACTGCTGCTGTGCATATAGAGTTTACAGCAACCTGCTAGTGGCAACGCACACTGCCATTGCGAAATCACCACTTACCTCTTTTCTTAAGAGAAGCAGAGAGAGATAGACGAAACAAGTATATGTATCGCCTGCTAGATGGAATGAACGCCCATCGCACCTTGGACGAAGACGCCGCAAGGCTGTTCATCCAGTCTGGGCCTTGGAACGTTCAATTTCTCGCATCTTCAGATAGCACTAACAGGTCGGGTAAGTTGAATGTCCTTATCAATATGTGTCGATCATTCCGTGGCTCCCTGGCTTACACTATTTCCAAGGCTACAAAGCGAAGAATTTGCACGGCCCGAACGATATTCAAGATGCACTACAGGTACTGCTGCTCCTCACCAAGCCATATAACCTTACTTATACAAACAGACTTCCTCTCATAAACCTTCAGCACGGTTCTTGTAAGTTACACGCAGAAACAAGGAAAAGATGCCGTACAGGATGAGTCTGACGGATCACAGCATAGTTCAGAAGCAGCACTCATACAGCAGGCTGCAAATTTCACGAACCAGCTTCGTTCGACTTCTCTGTGATATAGAGGCGTCTCCTGGGTTTGGAGACTTTGTCCTCGCTTTTGGTTCCAAGACCTCGAAGAAGGACGAAAACTTTGGGGATTATCATCGGCATATCCACTATGGAAAGCAAGGAGACCTTCGCTATGGTACTCAAGCAGCATCTTCGCATCACGCTTGCTATTTACTAATAATTACTTAGAGCTATGTTACATGATCAGATATCCAGCTAAAGTGGAGAGGGAGACGGAATATCCCTGGGTCCTTCGACAGATGGCAGTTTATCAAGACTACTGTCCCAAAGTCTCTTCGTCAAATTGGATATTTCTACAACCTTCCGAGCATATTACCAATGCATTATTAAAAAAATTGAGAAGTAACGAGGGAAATGATAAAATATTGCCTCTGAACTACGAGTTTTCGAGCTCACTGAACTTGGCAATTCTGTTCTCGACTGAAATCGATTGGAGGCAGTACATCAATCACTTGGAATCCGAAATCAATACGCTGGTATGTGTTCTGATTCATTGCTTGTTCTGGGAGGATGGCTGACATCTCGTGTCTTTCGTAGAATGAAAAGGCTTGCTTCTCCAGAGTGGGCAGAAAGACGAACTGTGAGTATTCAGTAACATTTGATGATAGCCAGGAGCTGCAGCAATCCAGACAACGACTTTTAAGTGCACTCTCTGCTGTCGAGTCCAGTATGGAGACCTCTTTAGGTATACAAGCACATTTAGATAGCATTTCAGGACCTGATATAGATCTGGGGAAGCAATGCACTCATATGCAGCTGGAGCTGTTCCAATCGCGTATGCGGGGCCATAAACGAGGCTTGATGAGACTGCTAGAAGTGTCTACGGGTACTTCGAATCTTGTATGAAATCATAATTGCCATCGCTTGGAAGTAGTGCTAATGATGGCTTATACTAGCTGTTGAAGATACTAGATTTCCGCCACGACGAGGCGTTGAACATCAGCGCTGCAAATACCCAAGCGATCCTACAAGCAACAGGCAAAGAGAGTGAGCATATGAGTATCATAGCAGAGAAAACTCAGAACGACTCACGGTCTACTAAAATCCTGACACTCATAACGCTGGCTTATCTTCCAGCAAATCTGATCGCGGTTAGTTACAAGACAGCTAGCACGTCTATATCAAGTATTGATAAGCCTCTAGGCAATTTTCAGCACCAGTCTCGTCCCTAGGGATGACGGAAATGACAGTGCATCGACGAGACGGGCACAAATTGGGTACTATATTCTCATGACGTCCCTTTTAACCATCGCCACGCTCGTGGTCTCGTGGGCTCTAGAGAGGGATCTGGCTGCCGTCCCATTTGCAAAACTGCGGGGTATTTTCAAGCAAGGTGGCCGTCTTGCCAGATATTTCAGAGACATCTGGTGACAGGTTGGTTGGGAGAGGAGGTAAATTTGGATATACTCCTACGGCAAATATCTCAAATACGATTCGTGACGACCCATAAATCCTATCTACCATTAGATACTACATAGGATAGAACTTCGCAACGCGATTCTAGAAGAGGAGGTCAAGCAACTACGTTCTGAAAGTGACTAGCAGAAGAAGAAAAAGAGAAAAAGGAGAGTATATATAGCTAGGGGAGGAGTTTTGATAGGACAAGACGGCTTGGATCGATCAAATACAGCAGGCACAAGGGCTGGACGGCCTGTAAGTGAACTTATGGAGCAGGATACAGCTGTACAGCCATGTGCGCCACGGATGTGTACTGCGTGTACATGCCTAGAAAGGCAGGTTTCTAATTAGGGTAGCTTCCTAGGGGTTCTAATAGGGGTGTTGTCCACTCAAAAGTTTATCATCTCGCTTGTCTTATGATCTTGCTTATTCATCTCGTTAACGCTTAATTATTAGTTACGTAGATACTATAAAAAGGAATAGTACCTTTCTAAAAGAAGTCCAGTGAAGAAAAAATTAGCCAGCATAAGCCAAGGGTCCAGAATGGGCTCTAATGGCTAACAGGCCGTGCTCATGACGGTTAATACCGGTTCTATCCAACGCCATTCCATCATATCTACATGTACACCCCCTTTCTTCAATCCTACCAAACAACCTCTGAAGCAGCCCTCAAGTCATCCACATTCAACAAATCTACTCCCTCCCTTATCAGAACATCCCAGACATGGTTTCTCAATGTCAAAGGCCAAGCAGGGGTTTCCCAATATCTTGCCTTCAATCCTCTCTTATGTGCACCTCGCACCTGTCTCCGAATGATATTTATTTGTTTCTCACTCAGTTTGCCTCTCGAAATCCTACCAACAGCGGACTTGAAGCTAACTGACGCATAATAACTATTCAGCTTCGTAAACTGCGGATTATCGATAGTTCGGGAGAGATCCTGTTTGATATCTTTCTTGTCTGCTGAGGTGTTGGGTATCGTTTCTCTGGTGGGTGAGTCTTTCGTACTTGGCGCGGTATTGGCTGGCTCCCACATCGCATCGAGTGGTGCATCGAAGAAGGTGTCTCGATAGGTAGTGTTCTCAGTGAGGAGATCGAATGGTGCATTTCCGGATCCAACAACAGTGATGGGTCGCCTGTAAACCTTTCCATTCTCTACGAAAGAAAGCCAACCCCGTTCTCGGAGTGGTTGTAGTTGCTTCACGACCCAAGGCCAGGTTTCTGCGCCTCCTGATTTGAGGTCCACCAGTAGAGTAAGTGTCTGCCCCGGGTGTTCATCGAATATTCCCTCTGTCATCCCATCGAAAAAGTCGGTCTTGGTGTTCCGCTGCTCCAGGATCTTGACAAGGGGATTCACATATAGACTTTCGAACGTGCGGTCCCTGGTCAGACTTGCAGCGTTGTGTCCCACGTACAAATCGTTGTCGATTAGCGATACATCTGCTTCCACACCAATACATCCTGCAAGGATTGCGGACAAGAGGGGGGCTTTTCGCCAATAATCATTGTGGGAGTGACATGGTATGGGAACAATATCGCGAGTGAGGTCGGGATACCAGGCCAATCCTTCTTTTCCCGAGCCAGGTTGCCCCCAGTTTTGTATTGATGTGTTGATGTCTGAGGGTAAAAATCTGCCTATTGTTAAGAGCAGGTTGGCCGCTAGGAGGATTGCTCTGCAGAGTATCAGCAGGAAGAACATGAAAGGGAGGGTAGGCCTTACAAGATCGCTAATCCACTAATGCCCCCGAAGATCTAGCAATTATAACAATTCCTCTTCCTCTTTGTCCGTCTTTGGATATCTGTATTCTGCAGCAGCCCATCCTCCTCCGGAACATCTTCGTATACCATATCCAGACTCTCATTTCGCCTAGATCTCATCGTCATAGTACGCCAAAACCCCGACCAATCTCGCTGTCTTTTTGTTCGATCCCGGTCCTTGACGAGACCATCTTCGATATCTCCCTCTTGTATATCATCACCGTCGAACGACGTAGAATCTTGTTCTTCGGGCTTATGGGATGGAAGCGTTGTCATTTTAGCGTCGTTTGATAGTGGCTTATCTGTTGGCGGGGTCCTGCTTGGTTTAGGAACAGAATACCATGCAGATTTTGATAGTTTTGACAAAGGGGAGCTTTAGGGAATTTAAAGGAAGCAACGATGCGACTATTGACAGTTCAATCAATAGTCGCTGAGAGGTTCGATTGAGGGATTTGATCGTCTGGTAGCTGGTAAGGCTACTTGGGCCCCACCCAAGAATGTTACTGCTTTGGGCTATACTGGACCTGAGTCGTATCACGAGTCGGATATCATCTAGGGAGAGGCGAATCCTATATAATTGGATATTATAACGGTACGGTAGTATTGATGAACAGGAGAGGAAGAGAGGAGATGGAAAGAGAAAGCAGAATATGGTATGGTATCGCGTTACATAGTCGCGAGTTAGCTGATCAGCTAAGCGCCTGGCCTCTGCATCTTTACACGTGCGATGATGAGAGGATTCTAGCGCTCGATTAGAAGTCGGATGTTATCTAGAGAGAGGCGGACTCTAAATTAATGGATATAATAACGACAAAATAAAAATAAAAAATAAAAAAATGGAAGAGGAAGAGAGGAGATGGGTAGGGAAAGGGGGATATTGTATGATATTGTGTTACATGGTCGCAGCCAGATGATCAAATTTTGGTCAATTTCCAATACCGACGTTCCTCCAGCTCCAGCGTAACGGATGTGCTAGCATCATAGTGCCGGATTTTACCCCATTTCCAACACCAGCACTTTGGGGCCTAATTCGGCCCCACGGCCCCTCACTTTACATCTCCCCCGCCAAAGCTAATGCTCGCCAAACACTCCTGCTTTAATAACACCGCACATCACTCTATTTTCAGCCAATCAGTGCGCCTAGAAGCTTCTGGTTTCCGGTGAAGCTTGCACCAGAAGAGTGACTAAATCGTACGTGCTGAATGGTTGTTCTTTCTTCCAAAACCTCGGTTTTTGATTGCAATGGATCGTTTCATGACACCGCCACCACATTATTTATCTGATATTGAGACTCCTCCCTCTATGCAGCTACATAAGGAATATATTCCTTTCTCTCGGTAGTCTACACAGTCTTAGGACGCACGTAATAGCCCCAGATCGGAGAACCAGCCGTCTACGCAGTGGTGGGATGCACGTGATGGTCCTCAACGTAAAGAGGTTCCCAAAGAGTTCCAAATAGAGAATTGGCTGGATAGTTCAATCTTGACCTTCTAAAGAAGGCTTAGCAACCCTTGGAGTAAATAAAAACGGTTTGTGATTATCTACAGAATTCATTAGCCGTGATGCAGGATCATCTCGTTAGAAATGTCCCACGCCGAGTACGAGGCGAATGTATCAGGTCCAATCCAATCAAACCAGACGTAATCAGGACAAAGGTTCGAAGTTTTCATTTGATGCCAGTGCAATTGGCGCCCAGCAGACGTGACGTGGCTTCAACTTACACAGACCTCCGGCGTTTCTTTGTATTCTTAGATGTCTCTGAACGAGGCTTTAACTAGGTACTAAATCAAACGGCCATGTCGCGCAATTATTACGTTTGACAGCATTAGGACAATCGAGCACCGTGCTCCGAGAGCAAGTCTACCAAAAAGTCAAAGTTTGATTGAGATACTAGCTATCAAGCAAAGGAATGAATTCATAGCGGTCACATTCTCCGTCGGTACGCGTTGTGCTTCGAAAGCAAATAGGTTAAATCCAAGGAAATCAGAACGCAAAGCAACCATAACTTAGATTCCCGTTCGCCTCCCAACCAACTACCTTTGCTGCCTGGATTACTTCCTAAGTTGAAATTTCCTCAACCAATTCACCAACTCAGACAGCTTCCCCTTAAACTTCACCTCCTCCGTGTTTCCACCAGTTCCTTCGCCCCTTAAACGGCCATCCTGTGTTTCTTCCGCTGGTGATCACGGAGCTTGTCAGTGCGGTGAAAAGCCCTGAGACCACGACGGTTGCACCCATGAACAAGGCAAGGGTGCTGAGGGGCGAAATGCTTCTGTCTGTGGCGATCGAGGTCAGCCAGGCGGGTAGTTGTTTTTCCACACCCAAGGTAGTCGCAGGTATGCGGGTTGGTATTGACGTTGGAACGACGAGATGTTGTCACCCTCCTGGCTATGGGACGAGGCTCGACAGGAGGTGCAGTGAGCATGCTGGGGGCGTTGGTAGGCCATGCTGAAGCGACAGGCACGCTGGTAGTAGTGAGAAAAGACCACGGATTGTTGAAACCTGTCGTGGTCGCTTGAGGATCGAAGGCTGTTGAGTCATCCCACGGAGAAAATGAATTGGAGGTTGCGAAGCCATTAGACACAACACCACAGTCATTGTAGAACGCCAAGCCCAGAGACCGGGAGGTTAGATCGTGCTGGCCGTTTATGATGGCATCGAAATGCACGGGAGGATAGTTGACCGAACTCACGGCGGGGATAAGGTTTTGATCAAAGCCCGGTGTCACTAGACCCAAGCTTGGAGCAAATTCCTGACAAGCTGGATCCCAAGCTGGAGGTGCAAAAGCGGTATGGGGATTCCATTCGTCAATACACCCATCAGCATCAGGACTCACCGCTTGCTGCTGAGATCCAGGATTGCTTAGTGACAAGTTCGGTGGCCAGATAGGGATATGTTGATCTCGAGTTGCGGTCGCACTCAGAATTCCTGCAGGTAGCTGGCGGGATTGATGCCCAAAGTACCCAAAGCTCTGAAAGCTCTCAAAGCTCTCGTTGAGGTTTCTAGAGGCATACTTGCATTAGCGTTAAAAAAAAAAACTCTCACCCGGTGTTGCTGCAATGGGTCGACATTCTTAGGATCCTGAACAAGAGGGCGACCAATAAGATTGAAAGAGGGCGACCAATAAGATTGGAAGAGGGCGAAGGCGGGCGACCATTCACAGAAGCTGAGATGATTGTGGATGCTGGCAAGATGGGTAGAGAATAGTAGCTTCCGTGAAATTGAGAGGAGAATCGAGGGGGGCAGTCGGTTCTTTAACATCACGACCAGAGTCGTAACATGCATCAGCTCCCTGCCCCCTTGCGCAGGGCGACCACACACGAGTAATCTTGCAGCGTTCAAGTGCGAGGGACTAGCTCAAATCTACAGAGTACGGGGATCAGGCAGCGTTTTTTTTTTTCAAACATGTCGTACCTTAAATCGCTCTACAACTTACCTCACGCGCAGTCAACACCATCCGAACTATTAATACAACAAACATATCCTTCGATACCAATTTCCATCCAAAAAACACATCATGCGAAGTCCACAGGGAGAGAATCGAATCAGAGGATTGATCAGATGCGAATCATGCCATAAATCTTTTGCTACACGCGGACAGTATAAGTATTGCACCGGTCCATTTAGAACCTAACGCCTAGGCTTACAGCTTATTTTTCAGTCGTCATCGTAAAACCCACACAAAACCATACCGTTGTGGTCACTGCTCGGTAGGATTTGCTCTAAGAAACGACCTTGATCGACACAAGGCCAAACACGGCGCGCGGGTCGATACGAAATTCTACTGCGAATGGCCCGACTGCCTTTTCAAAGGCGCCTCGCGACGGGACAATCTTTTGAGGCATATACACAACGCACATGAGCGGAAGAGCGCTACCGAACAAGAGAATACGGAGGCTATTTTTCAAGCGGTCTATAAAAAGTGCCTGAAGGAACAGAAGACTTCGACAGAACGTCTGGGCTTCATGAAAGCTGTACAGAGTGGTAATATCTCAATGGTGATCCTACTGCTACAAAATGGGGCAAACGTTGCAGAGAGAAATGACACAGGGCAGTCATCATTACATATCGCTACGCTAATCGGGAACTTGGAGATGATAGAGCTACTATTAAGTGCCCGGGGCATCGATATCGAGGCAAAGGACAATAATTATATGACGGCCCTTTATTATGCAACTAGGAAAGAAAATAAAGCCGTTTTACAGATTCTTATACGACATGGTGCTGGTGCTAGCATTATAGAGAGAAATAAGGATGGCAATACGATGCTACACGACATCTCCAGTTCTGGCAATGAAGGAATTGTACGCCTGCTAGTGAACAGGCTATTGGAGCTTAATGCAGCCGTGGATACGCTAGACAATGACAAAACTACGGCACTATTCCGGGCTGCTAAGAACGGGCACAGTGCAGTCGTGACGATACTGCTGGCCGCAGGCGCTAGTATCGTTGGCAGACCAGAGCCATTCTCTACTTCCGTTAAAAGGACGGAGTATACGGCACTACGATCAGCTGTAAAGCGGGGTCATGAAGAAGTAGTAGATGTGGTACTATCTGCGGGCTATAAACCAGCGAGAGCGGAGTTAGTAGAAGCTGCAGGAGGAGGTCATGAAGCGATTGTGGAGAAGCTCTTAGCTGCTGGTGCCGATGTCAATGCTCCTGCTTCTAGATATGATCGAACGGCACTTCAAGCGGCTGCAGAGAACGGCTATGAAACAATTGTAGAGAATCTCTTAGCTACTCGTGCCGATGTCAATGCTCCTGGTTCTGAATATAATGG
>JAPZPC010000028.1:137221-273414 GCA_037952705.1 Haplographium delicatum
TCGAACGGCACTTCAAGCGGCTGCAAAGGGGGGCCATGAAACAATTGTGGAGAAGCTCTTAGCTGCTGGTGCCGATGTCAATGCTCCTGGTTCTGAATATAATGGTCGAACGGCACTTCAAGCGGCTGCAAAGGGGGGCCATGAAACAATTGTGGAGAAGCTCTTAGCTGCTGGTGCCGATGCCAATGCTCCTGCTTCTAGATTTGGTCTAATGGCGCTTCAAGCGGCTGCAAATGGGGGCCATGAAACAATTGTGGAGAAGCTCTTAGCTGCTGGTGCCGATGTCAATGCTCCTGGTTCTGAATATTATGGTCGAACGGCACTTCAAGCGGCTGCAGCAGGGGGGCATGAAACAATTATAACTATTCTAGTACGTGCTGGGGCAATTAAATAGGTGTGAAGACATATTGGAGGTCAACGAATCTCGAACAATTTATTAAGAAAAAGTTGGCAACAGTTAACCGATTTGTTAATATAACGTAAGTCGTAGCGTAATGGGTCTAATTAGGAGGGACTGCCCTGCCAAAATCAATTATTCCATACCAACTATAATAAATCTTCCTTAATTTCAGAATAACTACTTTTAGTGCTGTACATAATGTTCAACTTTCTCCTAATAATTTTCTACTCTGTAGTGTGTCTCTACATAGTGTAAATGAGCCTTGATTAAAGTATACAAGTAGAAATCTACGTATAAATCAACTAGATGTGATTGTGATCACCAGATATGAGGACCTCCATTTTTAAATCCTTATCTGCTAAGAAACCCAGGTCAGCTGACCGCAGCCTGAAAGTGTGAGTGTTGTACAGGCTATATATATGGGGCATATAGCTAACGTAAGCAACTGTATTGAATTGACTAAATCGACTGACTTATTCTACAGTGGCGGGTAGCCATATTTATAGGTGCTGAAGGCCCTAATTCCCCTGAATCACATGCTATAGCCACACTACTCCCTTGCCTTGTATAGCTGAGAATTCAGCTGTACGGCGACTCCGACTCCAGCTCTACAGGCTTCTTTCCACTGTATCTACAGTGGCAATGAGAAGGGAAATCCCTACGGGATTTGCCACTCTTCTTGCGGCCTCAGGCACGAACATATTCAACAGTGAGTGTCCCTCTCCGCCATCCACAATCATGATTTCAATTCTTCCTCAGTCTTTCGATCAGTTCATCAAACAAACTTACATTTTATGGCTTGATATTTAATGTTCACAAAGATTTCTGGTCCGACTATTAGCTGTCTTGCCATGAGTCAGCATCCCTCCTATGGCAAGCTCGACTACCGTCGCCGTGAGATCAGGCTACTTACCATTCTTAAAGATGATGACGACTATCTCGTCCGTTGTACGACAAGGACAATCTCCCTTGATGACCACTTGAGCCTTAATACGTTATCCTACTGCTGGGGGGACCCGAAAGTTACGGCTCCCATCATGGTGGATTATCACCTTATGAGCGTGACAGTGAATCTTGAAAGGGCATTACGGCATCTCAGGCGCTCTACTCAGCCGAAGGAGATATGGGTTGATGCTATTTGTATCAACCAGAGTGATATTTCTGAAAAGAATCACCAGGTGCCTTTGATGACGCACATATACTCAGCTAGTAATGTCTTCATTTGGCTCGGCGAGAGTGACAGTCACACTGATGAATTTATCCCAATTATAAGGAAAAATGGCGGTGGGGCTATCCTAAATCCCAGTGACTCGGGGGGATCGGATATGACAGCGTACCTAATTAGTTTGTCAATCAATCTAGTTCTGAAACCATGGTGGGAACGCACGTGGACTGTCCAAGAGTTCTATCTCTCCAAGAATGTGATATTTATGTGTGGCACTCACATATTCTCGAAGAGCGACGCTCAGACATGGTTCCACCATCTCTGGTCATTAGTTGAGAAAATCGACTCTGACCACACTCTCTTCGGTCCCATTAAGAGCAGTATCCGTTCCATGCACCGAGACAAGAATTTCATTGCAAATAATTCACAGCTCTTGAGGGACTGGGCTCGAATAGTGGGCAACACACACAAACTTATGATGGTCGAAAAAGAGTATCCGCGGAATGATTTACCAAGTCTTCGGACAGCTATGGTGATGGCCACAGGACGGCGCGTATCAGACCCCCGTGACAAGGTGTTCGCCCTTCTTGGATTGATTCCACATCACGAACTACAGAGAATCCGGGTCGATTACGGTGTTGAGCCCATGTTGGTATATTATCAGGTTGTACGCTACCTCTGGCCAAGCTGGTATTATTTCGAGGGTCTAAAATACTGGCAGTTTCCTGAGGACCCAGGAACTGTACCTTCTTGGGTTGTAGACTTTTCAAGACCGTGGAATAGCCTCGACGTTTACATACGAACGATCTCCGACAATGACCCTTGGCTAGGCGAAGGGAACGCTGAACAGCGGGAGGATAACCGCATTCTTAGTTTCGATGCAACTGATCTTGATACTGTACATATCTTCCGAACTCTGAACCAGAATCCCGAGCAAGATCCCGGACGGTTTGTCCAAGAATTGAAGGAAATTCTGGCCACTTTTATTGTAGCAACGAAGACCCCTGCCAATCGCGAGGCGCCACTTCACCAGTTGAAGCACTTACGGACCAGAGAGCTCCCTTGGGAAGTGATAAGTGGAGGGACCCTCCAAGAACTGCAGAAAATCGGCACTGAAGAACAACAAACATTGTCAAGGGAAATGAATCGAGCTCTTCTATCCCTACTCAGTGAACCTTATGCCACAGAAATCTGCCGCTTGGTCCTATCACCCACAATGACCCGAGACGACGTTAGCTCATTGGTAAGGGCTAAAATGCTAGACCGATATCTTATTATGGAGACGGCTTGGAACCATTTTAACATGCTTCAGGAGTTTCTCCTGAGATGCAGAGACAAAAGCTGCGGTCTGTCATTTTTGATCACAAAGGGTGGGTTTATTGGGCATTCGCCGTACCAAGTCCAAAAAGGCGACCATATTGTTATTCCGCACGGCGCAATTTTCCCTCTGCTCTTGCGGCCACAGCCAAATGGGACGTATAGGATGGTTGGAATTACGCTTGTCTCCGGATTAACAAGATGGACGGAGCTGAGTAACTACCACAAAATGGGGATGCTGAAGGATGCTCATTACAGAGTAGAGTGAGGAAATATTGGCTGTTGGTAGTGACTATCATCACATCAGTTACCATGGGGCTTGTTGACCTTACTCGCTGGAAAATGTTTCACTCAAACACAGTAAAAGAATATCTTATTTCTTAGACCTATTAGCACTTGACTTCTTTTTATAAGATTTGCCACCCGGTAATATACTAATAAGTCTCTAAATAAGCTATACTTTGGAAGACCTTCAGGGCGACAGCTTTCTCTAGATTTCCTATCATTGACTAGCGTGTCCTTTCTAGTTTTGATATTCTTTCGTGATTAACAATCCTGTCAAATCATAACTGAAAAGAATTCTCACAATAACAATAGAGCTTATTACTAGTATTCTCCCGTGAATGTTTGCTATTAATCACGCGCCCATACTAGGCGCGACCTCTTTTATAAACTGGACAATTTTCTGCTGCATCTCTGTAACTTTTCCCTTTCCCAAACATACATCAATAACCGCATCGCGAAAAAACGACAGGCTTCAAAAAAAAACACGATTTGAATCTCTCGCAACCAAAAAAAAAAAGAAAAACATCGTTCAAATATGTGCGTGTGTGAAAGGTGGCATTGTCTCATGTGTGGTAAAACACGGAACATCATCGTACGGTGCTACTGGTTCCGATTGTCGGAGAATCATATGGGGACATATGAGGATAGGACGGAGAATGGCCCGTGTAATCCCGATTGCAGCCCTCCTAAAACCGAGTAATATCTGAATGCTGGACGTCTGGTCAGCTTTTGGATACGGGAGGGCCTTCTTTTACCGTTCGACTTTCTGGACAAGTCGTCGGTATCGTTGGTTATTGGTCGTGAACTGGATGCGGGACATCGAGATTTCGCCCTGATGATTGTGGAATTTGACTAAATTTGATTCCCAAAGGCTGCTTTAGAGTCTTGGGATCTGGGTTTTAGAATCACAATTATACCAAGTTTTATATAACCCACGTGATTAATTTATTTGAGTAAGTTTTGCTCCCTTTAATTGGTTTCTTTTCTTAACTGTTCTAGGTCTTGCAATCCTACTTCGCAGGAGGTACGGCATTGTTAGATATTAGCGCATATAGTCAAACCCTAATTGTATTTTAAGCAGTGACTTGTGACTGGCGATTGCATCTTCACGGACTCATATGTAATACGATAAGGATAAGGTATTGTATATATATCATTATGCTATTCTATAGACACACGTAGCTGCATTACATTTTCAAATATCATTACTCATTACTACAACATGAAGGCTCCAAGAACACCCGCAATACCAATAAACAAAGCCTCTAATTTGATCATTAATGACGAACCGCTAGAGGCCTGTTGAATAGTAGTCCCGCTGCCAGTAGATGTCGCTGTAGGTGCTAGTATAGTATGTGATCCTTGTATCACAAACGTAGAGCCCTGAATAACGGTCGTGGAGGCTGGAACTATACCAAATACGGAAGCAATAGCGGCACCGATAGCTCCCGTACTGGCAGCTGAAGCGGCAGAGGAAATAACAGCCTCCGCACTGGAAAGCGGAATTGTTGATACTCCATTCACAACCACGCTACTGCCTGACGGGCTCAGAGAGAAGGTTGTCCCGTCAACGGTTATCGGGGCGCCTCCGGGTACGAGGGGTTGTGTAGGAGCGGGGGACTGGCTGAGGGATGATATTATAGCCGCAATGCTAGAGGCTGGAACAGTTGTTGCACCATTGACGACAACACTATTACCAGATGAGTCCAATGAGAGAGTGTTACCAGAAACTGTAACTGGCGAACCTCCCTGAGCGAGCGTTTGCGATCCAATGACTATAGGAGGGGAAGATGGATTCGAAGGTGGATTTTGTGGTGGTACTGTGTTCGAACCGCCAGCAGGGTTGGATGCAGGAGGCGACCCTGGGTCACCAGAATTAGGAGGAACTACAACATTGTTACTCGAGCCTGGGGGTGCTTGGCCACTTGGAGACTGTACAGCTCCAGGATCAGAGCTCGGAGATCCGGGAAGCGCTGGTGAAGATGCCGGGAGCACTGGTGAAGATGCTGGGGGCGCTGTTGAAGATGCTGGAGGCGGTGGGGGTGGTGGAGGTGGTGGTGGAGAAGACGTTGGAGGCGCTGATGAAGATGCTGGAGGCGGCGGCGGTGGTGGTGGTGGCGGTGAAGACGTTGGAGGCGGTGCGGTGCTGCTGGCTTGATCAGAAGCTGCTGTGGCTGCTGGCGATGCCGGGGTGGTTGACGGAGCAGAAGATGGTGGTAGCAAAGCAGCTTGGCTACTTAGGGCAAATGGCGGGTCATAAAAGCCTCCGACAGGATTATCTATACAAGTTGCCCAAGCCGGATCTGCACTTTTGACTTGGGAGGGTAGGAAGATTGTGGGATGACATGGGTCATAACCTAGATCAGATTAGCTACGGCAATTCAATCTCATAAACGGCCTCAGCCGTTAAGGGAGACTTACTTGGGTTTGCAAACGAAAAGGGATTGACGATAAATTCATAACCCGAGATAGTGGAGCAATTCTGGCCCAGATCACGATAGTTGATTGCTGTCAGCGCACCTGTAGCTACGTTGGTAACCGGGGCACCTCCAGAGAACGTGACTGATGTGATCTGAGGTCCAAAAGTTGACAAGTCGTTAGGGCCGAAGGCAAATGTAGTGTTACTGTAAACATTTCCGACAGTGCCACAGTAGTCGGAGGCAAAAAGGGAACTGAATCCCAGATATACGGACGGGGAAACGCTGATCCGGCATTAGCTGTATCCCGCTTCGCTCGACGCTTTTACTCACAATGTATAGCCGTTGGAGACAAATGACGTTGCTATAGATGCCGGAGCAGCTGTTGTCATCAGTTTCCATAATCCATGGTCAAGCCGTTAGAAACGTACGTGTTGGCCAGTAAAATACATTCACTGTTTGGGCGGCAATGATACAAGAGGAACACTACCAATAATGTCAGATCCGTCCTCCGGTCGAAGTTCGAATCAAATGATCAGGGCTACTCACACATGGAGGCGACGCCGACCCCAAAAATTCATTTGCACCATCTTCTATCACATTTTGGGCGGTCACTACGCTGAAGGTTGAAAATGCCTCGAAAATACTTGTTACCCTTGAGCCACCAGCCGTTATCACTTGCGTTGTTGGTCCCTCGAGCTCGGTTATATGGAGGGTCCGCGTGGGCGGGGCTGTCGTGTCCAGCCAGTTGAAGAACTGAGTTACGCAATAGCAAGCCAAAGCCGGGTCGGTGGAAAGATCTCCGTACAAAGCCTGACCAAAGCCCGTGAGGCAAGTGCTCACATTAATTGAAGCGGTGCCGGTGCTCAGGCTGAAGGGCGCGGAGGTGATGGTGGTGGCCGTCGTGGAGCTATTGATCACGGCCGCTACCAACAATTGGAGTCAGGTTTGGGTGTTCATCATGGGAAGGGAGCTCTTCTGCCTTACCTCTCGATACCGACGCCAGACTTAAAAACGATCCGAAAAGCAACGCGGACGCACGAACGAGGGACTTCATGGCTGAGAGAGGAAAATGCAACGAATGAGGGCCGAGATTTTCCAACGAGAGCAGAACAGGACCACGGAAGTATGCACAGGAGGAAACGGGTATATTTAAGGTTGGAGTTTTATTACCGGCAGCAAAAATAAGCTCATAGACGCTGCTAACACGCATTGGAACTCTCGAAGGAACTGGCACCCTGCAGGACCCGCCATCCCGAGCTGATTATTGGCGTCCATCCGTCGAAAACTCGAACACCGCGATGCTGACTGCCATTTTCAGGAACCCTACCCTGGAGATGCTTACCGTACAGCACTGCACCATCCTGGTTCACGCCTTAACGCCCTGGGATCAGTGGAAAGTGACAGGGCGGCCGTTGGGGCTGACGGCCCAAATTGCAGGGCGACGGCCCCACTGCTCTAACACCAAGACGGGACGAAAAGCCACGATCAGACCCAATCGTGCAAACCATACAGTCAGCAACAGGAAAGTACGTAAGTCAGCCCAACCACGACTGTGCTCGACTGTGCTCGACTGTACTCGAACTGTACTGACTGTACTCGACTGTACTCGACTGTACTCGACTGTACTCGACCGTACTCGACCGTACTCGACCGTCACTGACGGTGGTTCCCCTCCAAGCCCAGCATCGTCCGCTCAGAGAGCACGCGGAGTAGGGGCATGGCTTCCCACGGCCTGGAGTCTGGAGTCTGGAGTCCGGTCGGTTGATACTGGACGACCGCCCAGACAGCTCCTCCACAGTATATTCCACTCCCCTTAGGCCCTTCGGGCTTGAGGGTGTTCAACGCTCGATCACGTTCACGTCGACGGCGTAAAAAACCCTAAGAGTGGGTGCGCGGTGTTGCCGTCCTGATTCCGCAATAGCCACTATTCCCATTCCCATGCCGTGTTATTGTTATTCCTGTACGTAGGTACAAAACAAGCACAAGCACGGCTGACTATAATCTCACCCGTCGACGTACCAAACCAAAGCAGGGTTTTCACCTGCAAGCCCGACCTGTAATCGTGTCGGCCGACCAGTGGGGAAATGATTGTCCAACGTTCTACATCTGGGAATTCTCTCGGCGATGACTTGATCGCTGACATTTTTTCCACTTGTCGACTTCGTATATCTGCGTTGGGAATGTCGTTTGTGCTCTCTTAGTGCTCTTCATACATCTTTCCTTTGATTGTTCGACCATGGATCGTTTGCCAGTGGCCCTGCTGTGCGCCTGTATGGCGATGGCCGCTGCGGCGTCGTCGTGGACCGAGCGAAGTCTCGTGGTGCCGGCGCCCGTAGTCGTGTCCCCAAGTCAATTTTTGTGAGTGCAAACCATTGTAGATATCGTCCCTCAAGGTCGTGTATATTGAGAAATGCGATCAGTGAAGGAAATGACGGGCCATGGTCATCGTTCGAGTTGCGCGTGGGAACGCCCGCTCAGAACGTCCGCTTCTTCCCCTCATCCAGTTCGACATCGACAATAGTCATCCTGTCTCTGGTTTGCCAGTCCCAGCCGAGCAATTGCGCAGACTCACGCGGTGGCACCTTTGACACCAACACGTCGACGACATGGACCGACATTGGAATCTACAATCTCGGCATTGAGAGTAACCTGGGGAACACAGACAACGGAGACTTCGGATTCGATACCGGTAAGACTACTATCAAACATCTTCCCAACTACCTTTCACTAAACCTGTAAACCCAGTGGGACTAGGATATCAAGGAAGTGGTGGCCCAACGATCAACCATACCGTCGTCGCAGGAATTGCCGCCGAGGATTTTTGGTTGGGGATGTTGGGAATAAATCCACGGCCGACCAATTTCACGACCCAGGACACTCCCGAGCCAAGCTTCTTGACGCTTCTTCGGCAACAGGATCAAATTCCCAGTCTTTCCTACAGCTATACCGCCGGTGCTCCATACAGGCTCAAGCAAGTCCTAGGAAGTCTCGTGATCGGAGGTTACGATAGCTCTCGCTCGGCACCTTCAGATATAACGTTCAGTTTCGGCAGTGATCAGACGAGAGATCTGACCGTTGGGCTGCAGTCGGTCACGACGAATATGACAGGTTCGGAGACGGCCCTTCTCTCCAGCGGCATTTATGTTTTCATAGACTCGTCTATTGCTTCTCTATACCTCCCCTTGTCCGTATGTCAAGCCTTCGAATCAGCGTTTGGCATCACATACAACAGTTCCCTCAACCTGTATCTCGTCAACGACACACTTCACACGGCCCTTGTCGCGGCAAATCCCTCTGTGACATTTACTATAGGAAATACGGCATCCGGAGGAGATGTAATTAATGTTACTCTTCCTTACGCGAGCTTCGACCTCCAGGTCAGCTCCCCTATAGTCTCAAACTCGAGCCGCTATTTCCCCTTACAGCGAGCAGTCAATGAGACCCAATACACCCTCGGGCGCACATTTCTTCAAGAATCCCAGCTCATTGTAGACTATGAGCGCAGCAATTTCTCCGTCCTTCCCTGCGTCTGGAATGCGAGTGCTGCAGAACATATTGTCACCATCCCGTCGGTCAACACGTCTTCTTCTTCTCCTACAAACTCCAGCGGTACAGCTGCAAGCGACAGTGGGAAACAGAGTAGCAGTGGTCTCAAGGGTGGCGCCATTGCGGGAATCGTTATCGGGATAGTAATTCTGGCGGTTGCGGTCGCTCTCCTTGTCTACTTCTTCGTCATAGTTCCACGGAGGAAGAAGGATGAAACTGACTACACGGTCGAAGCCGACGCGGGAACTGGCGCAGCTACGGGTGAAGCCGTGCTCCAAGATCAACCGAAAGACGGCGCTGTGGAGGCTGGTGGCAAGGAAAAAAGAGATGTTCCGGAATTGCAAGGCGAGCGGCCTGTTCCTAAACATGAGATGTCAGGAAATGAAGTACCGAGTTCAACGTTTGGAAAGGCTGAGTTGGCACATGGAGAGGATATGTTGGCATCTCCTCCAGCTGAAGCCCCAGATAATATGATCTTCGAGATGGAGGGAAGCAACGTCCCGGAAATGGAAGGCAATGGCATGGAGTCAAGGAGGGAGGCCGTTCCGGAACCAGAGGTGATCGAAGAGAGCGAAGACACCACACCTTAATTAAATTAATTCATCAGAGTTAAGAGCGTCCAAATGCTGAAATGAAAAGGCGATCCCAAAATCGAACTTCTACTATCTGCTACAGCACTTCAGATGAGGTAGAGACACCAACTGAAGGCGACCAGGGTCATGGAGAACGGGACACTCGAGGATGACGGACAAAACGTCAAACCGCACCCGCTCTTTGATATCGGATCAATATACAAGGCTGGATTTGGAATGTGTCTCATATCTTAGTTACGAATGGCATCGGCAGCAGTGCTTGTGGGCACTAGGAAAGGCAAGATCATCTCACGGTCAACGACAGATACGGGCGCAAGCAATAAACTAGTAAGCTTCTCGAGAAAACAGTCACGCGCCAAAAAGTATCCCTGGAGAGGTGAAAAAACCGATAGCGGTCGGGTCGTTTCGGCAGAAGATTAGAGTCTGGAGCTTTTCCCTGCTTCCAGCATGTCCGCGGATGTCAGACCGGCTCACTTGCCCTGTGCTAAAAAATCTTGCTTGAAAATAAGCCCGAATCGCCTTATTGGGTAATCAAGATCCACACTGTAAGCACCAGTGGCGTGCGGCTCCGACGCACACTAAATTAGGGTGAATAGGACAGCAACTGCCCAAGGCTTCCAAACACCGTCGTAACGTCCTTCCCGTACGGGCAGAGCTACCCGCCATCACTAACGGTCGGATTTCGCCGATCGACTATGTCAAGTCCAAAGTCATTGGCGGAGGTTGCTTAATATATGAAGATCCTGTTCTGGCGTTATTCATTTAACCTTTGCAAGAGAAGCATTGTGTAAATGAGATTTAGGGGATTGGATGTAGCGGTTGAGGTTGTGATAGTAGATCGTGAGATTATATATAGAAGAGGGGCGTGAGGGGACTCCGTAAATCAAAACCTATCATGCACCATTCAACAAAATATAACACTGCAATAATTAGAGTAACGTCTGTCGTTGTGTAGCGAGACACACCTTGTCACGAGACAAAATGCAGGTACTTTGAACTAAGTTTACACTAACCCTTAACCTGAATGAAGCAACAGAATTGTCGACCTTGAAGCATCGCCAATAAATGAACAGAAGTATTCCTTTGCGAGAACACGATTATATGTTTGTTCCTTATTCCCACAATGTTGATTCTGAAAGTCCAATGCCGACTCTAAATTAGGCCGCTAGGTTACATAGCCGCTGGCCTGTGGGATTATAACAATTTTTACTACCAGGCAATATAGCCAACCAATCAGAACTTTGGAATTTCCTACTCGCTCTATTTGCACATGCCTATCTCGAAAGTACGAGGGAAAATAATAATGAAGAGCCCAGGCCAATTTGTCTACACTTCAGCGCACCCGAACGGCTACTACTTCCTGCCGTAACTCAAATTTTTTGATTTGATGTAGAAGAGACATGAACGGCGTTTGCAGAATCCGAGACACTGGTAGACATATCATTTCTAATTGACCCGAAGACAACCCTCTACTTTCTTCCTTTTGAGATCCCAAAATGCCATCCCCTAAACTCTTTCCCTTCTATATAACTTGATATAGTGGCCCTTTTTCCAATATAAGCGATAAAGGAGTAACTGAAGATCAATACAGTCCACCAACTCCAGCACAATTGTGGTCGACATGCAGCTGATCTTGAAAATTTCTCTGGTCTCTCCTGCCTTTGTTGTGACCGATGTTTGAATTCGATCGGAAGGACCGCCGGATACCATGATGAAACTCAGGTAATGTATCTTGAATGGCGTGAGGAAGGAAAATTACATCCTGGACAAACTACGATTAGTATTTAATCATAGAAATAGATGAACTGTTAGGAACAAAAATGCTAACCTTTCCACGGGACTAAGTCCTAACAATACCATTCCGCAATGGAGTGTTTGCCTGGCACCTTCATAGAGAGCGGCACGGGCGATAGTCGTCGCCATACCTTCCGGGGCTCCTACCACCCTCAGAACTTCGTAACTTGCACTCAGCTGGTGAGTGAGGCGGAAGAGATAAGTGAGAATAGTGGTAGGCTCGAGAGTCTTGAAAGTGTGAGCCACGACATCTGGGTACTGAGCTAAAAGTCGAACTAAGCTAATTGCATGAGGCTCGTTCAGCAGGGAAAAGTCGGCTTGCAAAAGTTGATCATGAGTAAGGGCGACATTTCGTTGAAGAGAACAGAGTCGAGCATGGGCGTACTGTAAATAAGGTCCCGTGTCACCTTCGAACGAAGTCATCCGTTCAATGTTGAATGGATAGTTGTTGATACGTTTCCCAGACATATCCTGTACCATAACAGCAGATATCCCTAGGATATCTGCAACTTTCTCGGGGTCATGGACCTGCTGGTATTTGTTCTCATTGCGGCGCATAACCTCGTGCATAGCTTCACCAACGTCATTCAGAATGTCGTCGAGGAACTTGACATTGCCCCGACGCGTAGACATTCCCATAACCTAAGCGTATTAGTAATTATCAAATCAGCTCCAGATTTCATAATTTGAGAACGAACCTTTCCAAAGGTCACATGTTGCATCTTCCTAGCCAAAGCCGCATACTCTCCGCCCATCAAGTCTAATATCTTGAATAGTCGTTGCAAATGAGCTTCCTGCTCACTCATGACTACATATATCATCTTGTCCATATTGTAAGTCTGTTGTCTTTGGATAGCCGCCCCAATATCGCGTAGTAGATAGTTAGAGGTGCCGTTCCGGTTTCGAATCAACGCAACATCTAACTTCGCTGCGGCATGCTTTTTGAAATCGATAAGTACGGCACCATTATTTTTTTCGGCAATTCCCTTTTCAAGCAGGATTCGTTCTGCCATTTCCATAGTCTCCTTTTCAACAGTAGACTCCCCAGAGTAATCTGTGAAATGGATATTAAGGCGCGCGTATGTCGTCTTGTACTTTTCGACACTGATCCCTCTGAATTTTCTCCACAATGCCAGCGCCTCCGTATCGCCGTCCTCCATGCGCTTGAAATATGCCTTGGCTTCTCCAAGTATGCCTCGACTCTCTAAAATAGCAGTATCCTCCCCACGCTTTGCAGCAGCCTTGAATTCATCCTCTTCCGGCTTGAACTCTGCACTGATTTTGACATATACGTCGAAGAGATGTCCAATTGGGTCGGTATCAAAAGCCTTCTG
Organism: Haplographium delicatum; assembly: GCA_037952705.1. Lineage (NCBI taxonomy): Eukaryota > Fungi > Ascomycota > Leotiomycetes > Helotiales > Hyaloscyphaceae > Haplographium > Haplographium delicatum. The sequence goes on from JAPZPC010000028.1 coordinate 150,076, forward strand.
ATCCCCATACTTCTTCCAGCCCACTGCAAGAAGACCGTATTGCCTCCCCCAATCACCCAGGTAATTCAACCTAATGGTTTCCCAACCAGCGCCTTCATAAAGATTCGACAGAAATCCTCCAATGATTGTGCTCCGAAGATGGCCAGCATGGAATTGCTTTGCGATGTTGGGACTTGAGAATTCAACTACGATCTTTTTTTTGGTTGTGTGAGCTGTTGAGGAAGACGATTTGAGACTATTCGTGTCATTGAGGCCATAGCGAGGACCAAGCTTCAGAATCAGAGGAAGGACGATCTTCGGAAGGATATCGGGGTTATAATCGAAGCGCAGAAATGTGCCAGTGGCGACAGGAGGTTTGATCAGCCGGCTCGACGAAAACTACGGTTGTACTTAGTGGTGCATATAAAGGGAAATTGAATAGACCTGCTTACCGCGGCTGCCCAGCTGGCAGCTTTTTCCGCAGGCGATCCTTTAACTCGTAGTCGAGGAACTGCCAGAATTAGGTCACCTTTATCAAGCGTGCTTGTCCACTCCAGTGCAGGGTAAATGAAACTGGTGTCTAGCCCAGTGATTTGCGCAAGTTCCTCGGTAATGACACAACGAAAAATGTTGACGGGATTAATCGAGGGAAAGGTGCCACTATAGGCCGGCAGTGGTTTCTCTCCCCATAAATCAGCCAAGGGGCCGGCGAGTTCAGTGTCTGCTTTGGGTGATGCCATTCTTGCGCTCTTAACATGCGTAACGTCTATCCCTACGTGCCGAAAAACTCTACGTGGCGAAACGACTTCATAATTTGACGGTCTTAAATTTCCACCACGCGAATATATAAAGCTATAATCAGTATATCGCGATTATCGACATATTTTTGATTTTCGGAGCTATGATATAAGACTTCTATAGAATTCAAATATGTTAGGCTTCCACAATCCTGTACCTGTATTTTAGATTCGCAACCACTTCATAGTATCAATACAATAATCACATTTTCCCATATTGAAATGACATCCATACTGAATTCCGCTTAGACCTGCTTATTTAACAATATTTAATGAGATCTAATTCGCCTTTTACTGTGGCAGGAGTTTATATTAACTTTATATCTCGCCATGAACAGCTTTTAAACCACTCCTTTTCGTTAGTATCTTTGCCTTTTACAAGGCCTATACGACGAAAGACTTTACCGTTGTCATTCTTGCTAGTAGAAGCCTTTTCAAGAGCAAGTGCTAACCATTTTCTACTCTAAGGCCGTATCTTATTATCTCGAGGAGCCCATGACATAGCATTGCCGTCGGGGTAATGGCAAATCCCGTGCCCGATCAACAGAATGAAAATCTCCTGAGGGGTAAGTTCCTGGCACCTCTCAACTTGCTCTAATGTGTCCAAGAACAAACCTCCAGCGGCACAACTCATAGACTCTACTCTATAACTGTGTAGCAGAATACTCTTTACAATGACCTCGAACAAATAAAATCCCCTTCTCGATTTGTCCAAAAGGGTCAAGACCTTTCAGGGAGACCTTAGCGAACCTTCCAGCAGCGTCTTTCCGCAACTGAAGATCTTCCTGGTCGATGTAGTTGAATTCTACTTAACCATCAATATAAGCCCATGATCAGGAAGGTGCTCGGTAGGTAGGACTGGCTTTCGTCTTAGCTAACGGCCCGGAGTCCTCGTTTCCTCCACCCCGGTACCACTCTGCAGGTCGTTGCCAGGTTAAACTTTCGCATAAGTCACTCTGCCATATAACCTGCGATATACTTGTCCCTCAACCGAACTTGGAAAGCTGGGGCCAGTCCGGAGAGAGCATGCAACTTGTCCATCTGATTCGTCAAATTGCGCTTAGAGTAGTCGCAGACTAGTTGTTTCCATCTGCGCTGTAAGTTGGATACAGCTTGTCTTTCTCTTTCTTGCACGCTGCTGGCGTCGGTAAAACTCGAAGGTGAAAGATTGCCGAAAAGAGGCTTTGGTATATATGCAGAATAGTTGGGATTAGGTAGGTATGACTCGTGGAGGTCGTCGGACAAATAATGCGTGTTGCACTGCCACTGCATTCGCTCAGTCTTGAATGATATGATACGCGGCGAAAGCAGCTTTTCCTGAAGCGCCCATCCTCGCGTGGATAAGAGAGATGGTTCATCCGAGCGTAGAGGCATACTTTTTGTTGGGATGCAACGTACTGTCACACCGTCCCCAAGGTTACACCTTAGCTAAGTTGGGTATTCATTCAAGAATCCCACGGAATCATCGGTAGCATCACAAGCCGCGACTGTACATACTGCATTAGAATATATGGCGGCCATTCGCGGACACTCCTGTTGCCAGTCTGTCGCAGAGTCCTGGATAATACAAAGAGAGTCTATCCATAATCTCTTAATGCCGAGGCAAGTCGCGACAGTCACAGCGTCCTGGAAGGATTTTGGAAGGCATGTTAATGGTATTCCTTTCAAGTGTTCCAAATAGGATTGTGTTGTGGTACAAAGTGGCTGGATATTGCCCCAACAATGGCTCAAGGCGATGTATGGTTCGAAATTACCGTCAGTCTCAACAAGTCGAACAATAGCCTGTTCAGTCTCCACGTCGAAATCCACTTGAGCACATCTACTCGGACCATCATTGGACGTCCTTCCGGCATATTTCGGATGATTTGCAATGCAACCTCCTAGCCAGCTCATAGCAAGATCAAGATCAGGTCTCTGGAACTGTGATTTACACAGGATGCGATCCGGAATTGAGCCTAAACGATTGTTAGAAACCAATACGATCAAGCTATTGCCATGTCCTCACTGGTTGCTACTTGAACCTGGTGAAAAGGCCCCTGCGTAACATGTGTCGAGATCTTATCGATTGACGTTTGAGTGAGGTAAAATCCATCGTATCCATCTCGCCGGTATCCCTTTTCCATAATGAGGAAAAATCCTGCATTTACACAATTGTTCAGAGTGGGCTTATAGAGTAATCCGTCCCAAGGGCGTCCTCGTGTATTCTCGTTATAATCCAATACGCCTCTTTCTAGCAAACGACACATAGGACAGCCATCAGCACATGACTGAGTGAGACTCTGATAGGTTGGATGATGTTGGATGAATTTCCTACTCTTCCAGCTCGAATACGGAACAACGTTCCAGTCCCAGCATGCGAGTCGTTGGCAGAGTTTGCAAAGCTTCTGGTCGAGTTGACTGTCACATGCGTTGCGTTGATCTCTGATATTCTGAGCGGCCCACAAAGGCTTTATTAAAGCGGATTCCATGTTTTGTAGTGCAGTAGAAGGAAGGCTAAGAGCTACACTGCCTTGATTTCGAGAACGGTTTGGTTTACACAGGAGCCACAATCGCAAAGAGGTCGACTAGATGTTCGCACAACTGGTCAAAGATATCTAACGAGGGAAACATATTGTCAACCAGCAAGCGTCCTATTGCTTTTTGCCCTTGACTGGACGTCTAGGTACTTGACTGGCTCTGTCCATATCACCGTCGCGATGGTATTGTGGAAGGAGATGAGATAGCGGTCTCCTAGGCCCAGGCACCAGCGTATTGCCGCCCGTGGAAAGTTCGAGACACGTGCTTCTACGCCACACATACAGACAGGCCAATGCACATTAATAAGCAATAAACCTTAAAGCAAAAACAATTGGCCCTCTCCTCACACCGGAGTAACTCCCGGACTTTATCATTTTCCTTTTAAGCGTCTTCAAAATTTAGAGCCATATTCTTTTGTTATAGAACCCTTTCTCAAGTGCTCCGAATTTTGAAGAAATAGTAATAGGGCGATTAAGCAGGGGGGAATAGCCAAAACGGCGATTAGTGGCGTGATTAAAACGTGCGATAATATGATCAACTATAGTCTTTTCTTATTTCTAAGTAGTCTCCTCAAGGATAAATAGTTAAAGAAAGTAGCATATTAATAACAACTTTGCAGATTTACTAAGAAAAATATATGATTCTAAAACTATAAATCTGTCTCGCGACACGGTGCGTCTGGGGACGCAAGGACAGACGTTAAATACTATTCAATGAATAATTCTAAAAATAAAGTTCAAAGTGAGTTTACTTCCTCTATTTACCTCCTTGCATACACTTTTTAAGAATTATAAGCCTACTTTTCAGAAAACCTCATTAGATTTTAGTCCTCACAATGAGATCTTAATCATGTCTTATTATCACCCCTCTACATAAAGCTAGTATAACTCTATTTCTACTGCGATTCTAATCTTAGTATAACACCATACCTCCAACTACTATAACTCGTGAATCGATGATCCAGCCGTTTAGTACACAACTGACAGGGTTAGCTTGAAACACGCTTAACCCTTTCTTCCCGAACCATGTCCCGTACTACAGGAAGAGCCAAAAAAAAAGTTGAGGGTTGGAGATTATCCAGGCGGATTCTAAGGCTGGACAGGGCGGAACTATCCTCGCCCCTCGGTAGGAGCTAAAAGTCCTACCTTCAGTTAAAAAAGACAAAATAACCCCTTGGCGGTTTGTCTGGCCGCTCGCAACGTCAACAAGGCCATTTTTTCACCATCCTTTTCAATCACTTCACATGCCCAGTCACATTTAAAGCGCACCTACTAGAAAACACCATAACCATGTCAAGCTCGGAACTCTCCTCACGGAGTGCAATCCGGTCACTTAATACTCTCCAGAAGGTTGGTCAACCGCCCGTGTCTCCCTTGTAACCAGGCACCCCTTCTGGGCTTTTAAAAGAAACCCCTATCTACTGCTATTAGTGTAATGGATGAGGAGCGAAACCCCGACGCGCCGTACGAGGTAAATTTTCGGCAGCAGCTCCCGGGAACTGGCGCAGGAGGCTCTTACTGAGCCTAAGGTCTCGTCTATTACTGTGAGTGTTGATTGTTTATAGGTCTGGGAGGACAAGTGGCTTGAATCTCGCCGACTTGAAGAGCCGGAGGATGAGTGATGTGTGTTTGGAGAGCTTGGGGAAGGTTATGAAAACAGTAGGCGTACTTGCAAATGTGCATTCTTACTCATTTCGCAAATTCTATCAGATGTTTCAGGTTTTTATAAAATGGCCTCTTCTTGAGCCTTTATTAAACAATTACTATATGAAAGTATATATAGTGCAAGGCCTCTGGACTTCTCTCCCAGTCCATTATGGAGAAGCCTGACAGGACGTTCACTCCTAAGAGATAGATCATCCAAGAACCCTTTATTTGGTCATGTCCTTCGTGAGCATCGCATATCACTTATTGTTGTAATGGCAATATCATTTCTAAAACCTCCAAGAGCAGGTAGATGAAGAATTTGATCGTAGCAGATAAGGCTGTGAGAAGACAGCCAGGGAAGCCAGGTCTCAAAGATCTGCTTTTGAAGTATTTGGGTTTCTGATAGGATTTCTGAGCTCTTATACTATATATTAAGTGGAGGTGTCTTTGATTAGAAGAAGTATAAACTTTCCAATATAATTGTTACCACTATCCGTTTTAGTAGTCATACCTGCTTATATAATTTTATACTTCAGCCAGCCGGAGATGGAAGGGATCAACAGCTACCTTCACTAAGTCTTATGGGATATTATCAATAAATTCTACAGTAAAACCAAAACCCGCCAACGTCTCTCTCCGCCTTGGACTTAAGCAGCTCCTATTTTAACATGAAAATTACAAGTAATGGATCAGTTTCGGACTTCTGGCGAGTTCTTTTGACCCTCTTAACCTTGCAGGACTTTCCCAGAACCAAACGTGGCTAACACTAGGACTACCGTTCTTCCTCCTCTGTTTTCGATCTCGCCTCCTTACTATTGAAACACAAGTCTATCAATTCTCTTCTCCAATTCACATCTTTTACCGAAGCTATAAGTACCGAGTCCGTCATCCTAACATTGTCCTTTCGGTGCTTAGAGATATGCTCTATGAACTCTTGCCTCCATTTCATAAAACTCACCATATATTCAAGTACCCCTTCTGGAATCTCGACCGGCTTTCGTTGCTGGAAAAGAAAATGTACTATGTCGCTTCCGCATGTCCTGTTCATTGCTATACACCAGACTAACCGCCTTGTAATCTTGACCTTATCTTTTTGTTGTAGAAGTTGGAGCGTTAATTGCGTCCCAAACTGCTCATCGCGTACTGCTTTCTCTAGTACCTCGTCTGTGATTTCGACCTGGACTCGTAGTTGTTGGACTAAAATCTTTACTAATTCACTTCCCAACTTCTTATTGCTTAATGCTGCCTCTAGTACCTTGGCTGTGACTTTGACCTCGTCTCCTCGCTGTTGGAGTAGAAGATTTACTAATTCAATTCCCAAGTTCCAATTATTTGCCGCGGCCATCATTACCTTTTCTGTAACCTTGACCTGGTATCCTCGTTTTTTTAGTAGAAGTTCCATCAATCCTACGCCACACATCCCATTTCTTGCTACGGTTTCGACTATCTCATCTGTAATATTGACCTGGTCTCCCCGCTGTCGGAGTAGAAGTTCCATCAATCCTATGCCGCACATCGTATTCCCTGCTACGGCTGCGACTACTCTCTCTGTAATCTTGACTTGGTCTCCCTTTCTTTTGAGCAGAAGTTCCATGAATCCTATGCCACACATCCTATTTCTTGCGACGTTTTTGACTACCATCTCTGTAATATTGACCTGGTCTCCCCGTTGCTGAAGTAGAACTTCCATCAATTCTGTGCCGCATATCTCATTCTTTGCTAAGGCATTAACAGCCATCGGTGAGATCTGGACCTGGTCTCCTTGTGGTAGAAGTAAAAGCTCCATCAATTCTGTGCCGCATCTCTCATTCTTTGCTAAGGCATCAACAGCCATCGATGAGATCTGGACTTGGTCTCCTTGTGGTAGAAGTAAAAGCTCCATCAATTCTCTTCTGTATAGTCCATTTGCTGCTACGGCCTTCACTACCTCCTCTGTAATCGTGACCTGGGCTTTTAGTCCCTGAAGAACATATTCCACGCTAATTATTTGAGATGATACTATAAGCCATTCGAGAACCGTATTGTTGAAGGATTTTGATCCTAACATTTTTAAAAACCCTTGCATTGTATTGGGGATGTTTGGCATTTGGTCGGCATGGCAATGGTATAGAAGAGAAATTGTCTCGCGAATGACTTTCCTAATGGATTTCGAATAGTCTGCACGTAACTTGTCATTATCTTTCCCGTCTGTTGACATGCCAAGCAGGGCATATATTCTATCACGGTCATCATGTGCTTCGGCTCCAGAAAACTTTTTCAACAGAGTATAAAGATCTCGATCTTGACTCCACCAGGAAATATTTCGGAATGGGCCTGGCATTATATCGAAGATAGCTTGACAATGGGCATCCAAATTGATACCAACTAGCCGAGGACTGAGAGCAAAGATGCGAGCAGAGACAGACTTGGTACCACAGCAAACTAAAGCGCTGCGAGCGTGAGCAACTTCCTGCAAAATCCAAACCCTTTTGAACCAAGATTGCCTCATTAGGTATTCCAGGCCTTGGCGCTGTCGAGCTTCCAAGTCTGAATGTTTAGTCCTTAGGTATGGCTGTGATTTCGACCAAAGGTGAATCCAAAAATCAATTTCAGACTTCCGGTCCTGAACGATGGCTTTGTGGCTCTCTCTTTCCAGCTTGGATAGGGAATCCATGACAACGTTCGTATCGTATGTTGCTTGACCTAACCAGAAGATGACTCTCTCAGCTTGCTTATATATATCCCCCATATGTTGAACTTGGTGTGTTCGTTCCTCTAGATTTTTTTGGTCGATGCAGATAGCGTCAACCCATAATATCCGATCTCGATTTTCGTAGCGCAGATAATGGAGTACGGTATACAAGTTTAGGGTGATGTCCAATCGTGCTCCGCCCACCTTGATGGTATCTGTTTTTTCCATGGAGCCCCATGTATACGATATAGCCTCATAAGAAATAGCCTCCTGCTCAAAAAGCCATGCCTGAAAAATCTCGCATTCGATATTGTCTCCTTCCCCTCCGAGTAGCTGAACCAAACGAAAAGATGGCTGTTCAAGTTTGAGAGACTCATATTTGAATGCGCCCGTTTCTGCCTCATGGGAAGAATAATCCTGGTACTTGTTGATGTTTTCAAGCTTCGTAGCTGAAGGAATGGCATTTGACTGCCTGCTGGATTGGCTCTCATCTGGCTCCTCCAATTCGTCAGCCTTGCGCTTGAAACTCGAGGCAGAACTTGAGAACATCGCCGAAAGTTTTGTCGTATATACAGACTGATTAGGATATACACTACTCGAAATGGGAGCTGATCATTAGGATCAGAGCCTGAGCTATCTAAGAAGAGGGCGACGTAGGATGTGCTACATGAGGTGGTGACGCTAACCACATTAGTAGTGAAGTCGCTGGTCTCAATGGGTGCTCCACCGAACCGTAACTTAAGTTATATGCCCCGCCCCTAAGAAGAGCACTACTCTTTCCTCTATAAAACCTAAAGATCACCTACCTATTCGCAAGTCTTTCAAAATTACAATAACAACCAAAAGTACTTCGTCAATACAATGGAATCTTATCTTGACTTCTAAAACTACTACATACATATATCTTCCCTTTCTTACAATAACCAATTATTATCCCTTTAATTCATTGTCATCAACTACGTCCTCCCGACTGCATCAATTCAGATTTCCTCTTCCGTATCTTCTCTTCTTCAGCCTCCAGCCACGCTAACTCTTCATCTGGGGCTCGCATGATTCCCGCTCCTGCACTCGTAGTAGTAATCGTTGTACCTCCTTCAGTTACGGGAGATGGCGAGTTTGCCACTTGGACATAGTGGCTATTGTTCTCCATTTCAGCAAGAATCGTGGCGGCCGCATCTGCAGGCATCTCGTATGGTGGAATGTATTGCGCGGGCAATTCTTGGTGGGGGCTGGTGACCGACCCAGAAAGGTAGGGTTGTTGGGTGGTAGTGGGGTCTGTACGTTGATAAAGTTCAGCGGGCATTGAAGCTGGAGATCTCGCAGACAGCTCTTCGGCGCCAGGAGTTATGTTCCCATACGAAGCGTAAGGACTAGGAGTAGAAATATTCGATGTATTAACCGGGGAGGGTTTGTCTTGCGGCGAGACAGGAATGTAAGTAACAGCTCCTGCAGGCTTACTTGTACTATCCATCTCCGCTTTACCAGGCACAGCAGTGTTTCCAGACTCATCTACTACCGCGGGGTTTTGTGGAGCCAAGCGATGTTTGCGGTTGTTCCTCAAGACAAGAAATATAATGAGCGCTACCAAAGCCACGGCTATGATGGCTCCGATTACAATTCCGGCAATTGCACCACCCGATAGCTTTTGTTTCGATGCAGAAGGATAATAATTGCCGGGTGATGATGATGAAAATCCAGTAGGTGATGAAGCTCCAGCGGGTGATGAAGCTCCTGTAGGGGATGAAGCTCCCGTAGGAGACGCGTCGCCTCCGGCAGGCACTGTGGTTCCTGTTGAGCCATGGACCGCCGCACTCGTTGAAGCTATTTCCGAAGGATTTGCTGCAGCAGGTGCTGTCTGTTGCACAACAGGAGCTGTCTGCTGCACAGCAGGAGCCGTGCTTGCAACAACTGCGGCAGTTGATGCGCTCCCAGAGCCCTCAGAGCCGAACGCAAGGAGCTGCTGGGAGGTGTAGGAAGTCGGCGTGTCTGTTGACGTGCAAGCAGAAATAAAGAGACCGATAGTCACGCTGAGATCCTGCGAACCGCAACTCTGGTAGATGCATTGTGTTGTGGCTTTCAGATATGCCTCGTTGTTGCACACAGCAGCATTGTTAGCAATAGCGCCTTGGCCGGTGGGGACGTTGAATGCCGCATCTTGGCTCACGATACACGCTTGACTACATGCTGAATATAATGACTGCGCGAAGGTCGTTGGCAAATAGAGAAAATTTAGGAGAAGGAGAAGCTTGAGATAAGCGAAAGGCAGGCGAAGTCGTTGATGTCGATTCCATGTGCTCATATGTGATGATGCCAAGGCCGTCATGATTTTAACCATAAAAATAGGGGTCTTCGTGAGATCAATTTCTCCGTCCGAACGGTATGATGAGGAATTTGTAGTTTGGTCAACGGCCCCCGCACAGGTAGCCTCAGCTGAAGCAAGATGGGACAGTGGCTGGCGCCACCAATCCGCCCAAGCAATCAAATGACTTACATTTTTTGGGTAGGCTCTTTAATGCAACAAATCAATATTACGGATCGAGTCAGGCTAGGGCTACATGAAATATGTAATAGGCTGGATGTTATACATGTCATGGGCCCTGCTAACCTATAATCGATATCTTAAATAAGTGCTCTCTCGTCTCTGACGAGATTAAGATAGCCAGAACTACTATATCATCGAGGGAACAACGAAAAAAAATGGCAGCCACTAGCTGTATCTAACGACCGCCCAGAATTAATTGAATTCTTGCGCATTCGATCGAATATTCCTTACGCGGTGAGAATTCTCGAGCCGTTTATAGTTCCCGAGATCTCCAGATCTTTGTCCCATCAGTCAGCCAGAAACTAAAAGTTTTCGGCCTGGGCTAGACCTGCGATAACTCAGATCCTAGCTTCGAGATGGATTCTGGTTGGGCCAAATTCCCGTCGCAAAATCTACCCAATATCTTGGCATGGTTTCTACGCAGAGCCTCGTCGAGACGCTGTCCCCTTCTCCCTCGCTTGTGCAGTTGACGTTACAGTCGGCATGTGTGGTGGGGGTGGGGTTTCATCGTAAAACCCAGCCAATCCTACATGCTCTATTTCCTGGCAACGTACCGTAAATCTATTTTGATAATATGCGAATGAAAGAGTCTTGCCATCGCCATATAGCATCAATCAAATAAGTATTTATCTTCCACATGGGCAAGCTTTCTCGAATAATATGCGGATAAATTGAAGTGTGGGGAAGTACCCGCCTGAAGATGTCTAGGCGAGATTTCCAATAGACAAATACTCAAAGCGAACCTCCAACTTTGGTTTGTTATTTTTTTTTTTTTAAGTTTCTTCATCGTTGCAGAAACAAGGAAAGGGGAATACTTGAGTTTATAAGATCTTTCGTGGAAGGAATGGGGTTTCGGAAACGATATCCATCCACCTAACGTGAAGTCTCACAACTCCTTTCCAATTCTTCGATTGCAGTCGGGCAAGTCAGCCTTAGAAATTGTGAAGATCAGGAGACAAGTGGATCAAACAACTGGAGCAGTTTCGGTGGCTCACGGCAATCCATCTCGTTGGAGGCGTGGACTTAATCGACCCACTTGATATCTCACTTCCCGGAGATCTTCCAATTGAGATACCTCATATCAGAGCCTCAATGTTGTTCTACCTTCTATTAATATTCTTTACAGGTGTTCGATCATCTCTGATATATAGAGGAGTAGATTGGTCTTCTTTGTTGATAGAGGAGGCGGCAGGATACACTTATAAGACTACAGATGGGACGACTCAGCCTCTCGAGACAATTCTCAAAAACAGTGGAGTAAACTCTGTCCGGCAGCGGATATGGGTCAACCCGGTTGGAGGGGACTATGATCTTGCATACAACCTTAAACTGGCGGCTCGCGCCAAGGCGGCAGGTCTCAGTGTATACGTCGATATGCATTTCAGTGATACCTGGGCAGATCCTGGCCACCAGGTAAGGATGACCCCTCATTATATGAAAAGCTACATAATAAATTTCCATTGAAAACTCACATCAAACTCAAGAAAATGCCCGCTGGGTGGCCTACAAACATCGATGCGCTGACCCAGCAACTCTACAATTACACCCTTTCGATATCCAACGCTTTCGCCAACAACTCCATCTACCCATCTATCATCTCCATCGGCAACGAGATCACCTCCGGCCTTCTCTGGCCAGTAGGTTCCACCTCATCGTACGGCAACATCGCACGGCTGCTCCACTCCGCGTCCGCGGGGATAAAAGCGTCCCGCCTGACGCCACAGCCCAAAATCATGATCCACATCGACAACGGCTGGAAATGGGCGACGCAGAAATACTTCTACGACACGACACTCGCCCAGGGATCCCTTGTCACAGGCGATTTCGACATCATGGGCGTGTCCTACTACCCGTTTTACAACAGCGGTGCTACCCTCGCGTCCCTCAAGTCCAGCCTGGATAATATGGCCGCCGCGTGGGGTAAGGAGATCGTGGTCGCCGAGACGGATTGGCCCGTCTCGTGCCCCAGTCCCAAATACGCGTTTCCCTCAGACGCGGTGGCTGTTCCGAAAACTGTCGCCGGTCAGACAACCTGGGTCCAGGATGTGGCGGCTGTCGTGGCCGGAGTAACTGGTGGGAGTGGCTTGTTTTACTGGGAGCCGGCGTGGATTCAAAATGCGGGATTGGGAAGTAGCTGTCCAGATAATCTGATGGTAACTCAGACTGGGGTGACCAGGTCGAGTTTAAATGTTTTTCAGACCATTTAAGGATGGACTTTGGGAAAGACTCAGATATGGGGTTGGGAGCCTCAAAACTTGCCTGGTGTTATAGAAGCTATGTCATAGATTTGTAGCAGAGTTTTCGTAGGAAAATACCTGATTTTATGGCAGCTGGAGATATTCCTATAAAAATTTTAAATAAAATCACCTTTTTGAGGGCACATGACAATTTGATTTACCGCTTGGCATATATTCGTGGTTGATTTCTATGTTTATTTTAATACCATGCTATGTTTCCCATATGTACATTGCCCAGCCCAAGTATGTCCACTTTATCATAAGCATTATGCATATCTATATCCAATGTTTCCCGTATTTCTTTTCCATACCAATCATGCTAATAACCAGGCCCCTCCAAAAGCGGAAAAAAGTGTGCAAAATCCCATAATCAGCAGCCCTCGCGGGTCAAACGCGGGGACAAGGCCAACTGCAGCACTCTTACTTTTAGTCGACCCTGTGGCTGTCGTGCTAGCCGTGCCAGCCGTGCCTGACGCTATGACTGTCGTAGTTCTAGGAACTGTCCCTCCAGGATTTGATCCAGGATTTCCTAAAAGACCTGTCGCGGTCTGCGTAACTTGGGCACTGCTCGCCACCCCGCTCACATTAGGTATAGCTGTCTGACTCGCCTCGAACTCAACTATACTGCTGGTTGTGGAATTGAAATTCGTTTGCGCCAAAGCTATCTGGTTGTTCTTCAGATCGTACACAACATATGCAGATCTCAAAAAGGTATCGCCTAGGATATAAGGGCCTTCGTTGCCACCATCCATGATTCCAAAAAGGCAAGGATCCGAAAATGGGAGGTTGCGAATAGGAACGGGGCCATCTATATCGAACACCAGTTCACTGATGGGTACGCTCACCGTCACGGTAGCGGAATTATCTGTGCCACCAAACCCGTAGTTGAATGTCGCATCTGGAGCAGTAGTGCGAACGCTACAGCTCACAAGGACCGCACCGGAGCGTTGTGAATCGTCATATGCCTCCACAGCTTGATAGATGACTTCAGTAAGTTTAGTTGGAAGGTAAGTAAGGGTTGTTCCCGAATCAAGAACCGCAGGAGCTTGGAAGGTTGAGGCAGTAAGAGTCGTTGAGTTGCCTGACTGCGATGTGATGCCGTAAGATGTCATAACGACTACTAGTTCAGAAAAGACTTGAGTGCCATTAGGATATTGGGCAGCTACTACAGGCAGCTGGATCAAATTGCCATGGTACTTGTCTGCGTCCAATCCACCAAAAATGATGGACCCTGTTGATGCTTGGAGATCATCGAGATATAGACTGTACGCAGGAATATTGATTAATCCTTGGCTGACCATTTGGTCTATGACGCTAGGATATGTGAACGCCGCCCCTTGTTTCCCCGAATTTGAAGCTTCGTTCACAGAGTATCCAATTCCCATGATTCCCGTTGGGAGGGAAACATTGAATGCAAGTCCCATCTCGAGAGCTGTGATTGATGCTCCGCCAATGGAAAAGGTATCCGAAATATAATCTCCATCAGCCTCACTCCCATCTGCGTATGAAATATGGAATCCGTTCTTGTTAACTTCTTTGAGGGTATTCGAATTCTGGGGGTTAACTACAAGACGCTATTAGCCAGGAGAGTAAAGTAGTTCTTCCAGGAATCTTACAAGGTGATGAGCAGCCACCCACTCCGACAGCCGCCTGCACCGTAGGGTCCGTACACAGATCCGCGGTGGCGGCCATCAACCAGACATCACTGCTCCCAGTATCAATCGCCAATGTAAGCTTCTGTGCTGGGGATCCCACGGAAACCTGCGCCAGATAGTCGCCGCCGGTTTGGTTGTTGAGGAGAGATTCGAAGATGGTCGCGCGGCCCGCAAGGCGTCGTTGTTTGACAAGTCCCGTACTCTGAGAGCTCTTCTTGAAATCCACTGTGACCGTGGCGAGCGTGGTCGAGCACCATGCCGACAGGGAAACCATCGATAATATGTTCGGAGCCTTCATCGTGGCGGTAGCTGAAGAAGGGGCGGGAAGGGTGGTGACAGTCCTGAGCTTTCTCTCCGCGTCTGAGAAGGTTGATTGAGGTCTAAATCGATATCGAGAGAGGCATGGGGAGGACTAAGAGACCAAGGCTCGATATGACGCCGGACATCTGGGGGAAGTCGTCTATATACGCTTGGAGATATTTCGTATGCGTGGACTCGGAAGCCATTCATCCCAATGGCGAAGTCAATAGTCACCCAACCCGAACTAGTTCAAGACAAGCTTTGTGGCCCATGAGCGCATTGGAAGATCCATTGGAGGAGCGGCTGAGAAGCCAGGCGAGTGGCCAATGGATTGAAGATCATGCTGCGGGTTTGCGCGGCTTGACTGGGGAGGTTGGAGAAGCGAGCATCATCCGTTCTGGAGAGGGGAGAGGGGCAAAACTGGGAGTCGGTATCGGTGCCGTGGCCGTGTTGACTTTGGGTGTGTGCCCTGCACTTGCCTTGATACTTTCCGCGGTGCAGTACGTAAGCAGAGCTTCTTTCCGCATCGAGACGCAGACAATCGTAGCAGTCAAGTCTACAGATCCGTATTGCATCGAAGAAACCGGTTTTGTTTCTCGACTCTTTCCAGAGCAGATTCTTCGCCTGCCCAGACTCGGCCAAGGAAAAACATGGCGTGCGCGACCGCCAACCCGACGGACGCCTTTGTATCAGCTGAAAGGCGATTAGCAGCTGGGCAGCGCCTTGCCTGGACCCAATCTTGCTCGTGGGAGCGCAAACCCCCTTTCCGAGTTCAAACACGAGGGGCGAAATCACTCCTGAATCACATGTACATCAAATTCATGCGGCTTAAACCAAACACTGAGGAATCCAAGCTATTTGGCAAGGCCCGAATATTGATTTTTACGTTTTCATTTTTTTTCAACCTTGGCATGCAAGGCAGCCTTGCTGCACAATATCAAAACTATGCCGTTGAATACGCCTCAAAGCCGCTAACCAGCCATTCCAAGTCTAGCGGGATCGTGAATTCTCCTCGAGGAGTCCATTTTCTCAGACAGTTTTTTGATCGAATCTGGTTCTGGCCTTAATTCTCGGATTCCCTGCCTCTCGAGGTGAATATGCATAAATCACGTGACTCCAACGAAACCCTCATTTCTGACGACTAGAAGTAAGAAGAAGTAAGGAGGTGGTGGGATGGCATATTAATGTCATCTTCTCGCATATTCCTTTTTTGATTGATTCAAATTTATGGTACGGGATATTTGCAAGGCCACTCCTTGTACAAAGACAAATCTCGCCTATTCACGTGATTTAAAGCAATCTGCCCCGCCGAGGCGCCGCTCCGTTTTTACCCAGGCCCCTGAAATTGAGATTGGAGGAGGTTTTTGCTTCCATTTGGGCGGCACATCAAAGTTTTTGTTGCAGGTCGTAGTCCGGCGAGGCTTTTTCTCAAGACCCAAGCTCGTATCTCGAAACCATCAATGAGCCTTGCCCATGACCTAATTCTCAATTAAGCATGAAACTGTACTGCTGTAGCTGCCAGTGTCCAAACGTGCATTACTTCAGATGGCACTTCGGGCCGTTTCCCCTATTAGTCTTGCTTCTTCTTAACCAAATGTCATGATCTTTTCTATATCAAGCCCCGATGCCCTACAACATGTTCAAACTTGTCAATTTCTTTTCCCCTTCATTATTCCTCGTTGGAAAAGATCTTTATTTTTTATAGAGAAGGATATTGGACCATAAGCTTGTTATAAAGAAATGCTTTAATTTGAAAAAAAAGCTAGTGTGATTTAAACTTTCTTCAGGAACGGCCAGTGCCAATTTCTAGTTTAAGAATTGATTCAATCATTTGAATATTTATGTTCTTGATAAGGTGTAAGGTCTTATGTCTGATTCTAAAATTGTTTTCGACTTCCAGGCCTCACACTAGGGCGATTGAGGCCCCAGTTTCAATATATTGGAAATATTTGGGCGAAACCCTGGTACTCTTCTAAACCAGCTCTTGTGAACCAGCTCTTGTGCCCTCGCCATCTGTAAATAAATTCGGTGTGCTGGAGTACCCGGCTTCGGCAAAAATCGATGTGATTTTGGTTGAAATATAATTGTCGTGGAGGTTTTTGTTGCCAACGACGGCTTCAGATGTATGATCTTAGCCAATACCGTTATTCGATATCGATTGGCGAATCCAATTTCCTTCCATGCAGGCGGACCTTCTTTCTGACACTCTCACTGAGATCATCCCCTCTTATATGTACTCAATAATTACCTACGATCTTTATCGCCTTTCCCACTAATTTCAAAGCCTCCGCCAATTGCTCTATCCTCTTTTCCCTCCCCCTTCCCCCACATGGCTCATCATCTTCTAGGCCTTGTTCTTTGCTCAACATCTCTAACCCATATAAATAACCCAAAAACCTATAAATCTCCCCAACTGGCTCGGCCGTAAACGATCGGAAAATAAAGTACGTAACCTGGTCCAGGAACGGCGTGCAGGCCAACACGGTGCTATAATACAAACTAAAGCTGACGAGATTACACACGTCTTTACTCTTCCGGTCGAAAACTGTCGTGGGCATCAGGCTGAGCCACCCACGAAGGGGGAAGATAACTTCAAACTGTTCCTCGGCCGTGGGGCCTGGAGGGGAGTGGAGAATTGATTGGGCGGTGGCGATAATCATTCTATAAAGCGTGCGTTGGGAAGGTGTTTTATTAGTAAAAGATTTGGCGGCGCGGAGGGTGGCCACACAGGCGGAGAGGTTTTCTAGGGCTGTATGTGTATTGGGACGTATAGGCGGACGATATTCTTCAAGATCTTGGATGTTTTGAGCTATGATATCTGAAAACATTGACTTTTGCGCCCAGGGGCGCATGGCGTTTATTATCTATTATTTTTGGAGAAATGTTAGTCGGCTATTCAGACAGAAACGATCGAGATGGCTCGAAGGGAGCTGAGGGGTAACCTACGGCATCGTTGCCCCTGAGGAGGACGGACCATGACCTCCTGTTGAAGACGCTGTAAGTTTCCGTGTATGGCGAACTGATATATGAGGACTCACCAGTCGGTTGTTTGCCAGGAAAGCATCGATGTAGCGATCATCAACAGATCGGCTGTGTCTTCGGAGAAGTTCTCTATAGCGGCCTGAAGTTTACTATAGGCGGCAGTCTGGTGTTGTAAAGCGAATTCAGATAAATGCTGAGAATGCTTTGTACAAGCCATATGTGAGGCGGAGAGTGATAATAAAGAGTGCATTACAATATCGTGAGCGAACGCTAGTGGTACACATCTGTGGAGTTAACTTGCCGTTTCCCGCCGTGGCTGGTGAAGGTGGCACCTACATATGCAGCTGGGCCATCCATGGCATGATGGCCATGCTCTCGCCCTTCTCTAGACTTTGGAGAATATCGGTGAAGTGGGTCATGACTTGCATCTCCAAGCCAGTCAACGTATATGGCGAATGTCCTGATGGAATTGTAGGCGTCAATTCTTGGTCCGCGCTCTGGCTCGAAGCTGCTCGATCAGGAACATGATGCTCAAATCGTATCACGCATGGTACTAGTCTAGCTGCCGGACGGTCCTTTCGACTCCGTTTAGGAGGTGGATAACTGCAATCATAACCCCTTTCCTCGCAGTTCTCGCTGGTCACGTGTTGCTTATCAGTATCGAAGCTTTGGCAATTGAAGCGCGCGAGGGTAAATTACTGACCACTGCGGCACTCGTTCGTCGCACCGAATGTGTCTCTTCTTGCAGGATAAACATCCCGCGCGACTCTTTTTGTGTGCTCGACGTGCTCTACTAGCTTTGTCTTTGTCTTGGTCTTGGTCCATTTTGTTGGACTCGCGTGGCGTGGGCGTCAGATGGCAGAAAATCTCAGTTGGATGATGCACCCCTTCGAACCGAAATCTTGAGGTGTAAAGTGACTTTGTAATAATTTACGTCGGCGATGCCACAAGGGGTGCCAGGGCCCCTAGCACCATTCGACAGCACCGGAGACCCAATTTGGGCACTCAGTACAGCTGGGCACTGCCACATTTCCTTGCCTTGCCTTGCCTGAGCCGCAATCGTGCATTGGCGCTGGGGACTCCGGAGTTTACAGGGGCTCGCCAGTGATGGGGATTTCGGCTTCGCGTTTCTTCCTGTTTCCGGTTTCTGGGATTCTGGGATTCTGGGATTCTTCTGCGGCTTGACAGACAGAAAGGACCATTTTCCATGCTCAGAGGCTGATATGC
Source organism: Haplographium delicatum (assembly GCA_037952705.1). Classification (NCBI taxonomy): domain Eukaryota; kingdom Fungi; phylum Ascomycota; class Leotiomycetes; order Helotiales; family Hyaloscyphaceae; genus Haplographium; species Haplographium delicatum. Next base: position 168,629 of record JAPZPC010000028.1, read on the forward strand.
GGCCTAGGAAATGGCCCGGTGTGCGACCTCTCCGGGATCCAGCAAGTTGCACCGTTATCCATTTCGTCCCAAATGCATGTCGCAGCCAAGGATCAGGCTGTGTCTAAATGAGCTCAGTGCTTTTTGATGCCCAGATCAGCCCTATAGGCGACGGCGACCTTACATACTACAGTAAACACCGAACCACCCTATAGCTGACCCATGCCAGAGTATGTTCCTCAGGTAGGACATGCCTATACGAGGAGTGCGATATGACTAGCTAGAATCTTGGGCCATTTGTCAGGTGGGCGGGGCCTACGGAAGGAGCTGTCCTACGAACCTTTTAAGACGATGCTCTACGAGGTACTGTTTGAGGACTTGAATGGCTATGATAGAGCCCACCCTTCATTCCCCCTATCTCGGGATGAACCCATCCTTCGGTTCAACGTAACGGTAAATCCTGTTGCCAATCTTGGGCATTGATAAATCTGATTGCCTGAGGGAAAATAAGGTACAGTATCACCTCATTTAATTAAAGCACAAGCGAAAAACATGTCATTTCAGCTACAGTACGGAACGTATCCTATCAAATGTAAGCACTATGAGCAATAGTCACATGATGCTGCATGTACTGTACTCTGTTTTCGGAGAATTAACACCCTTCCAGTCTCAGTATACGACGAGGGAAAGGGGATGGTGCAAAAAGTTAAGGGGTTGTGTCATACGCAACGGCTAATCTTTCCCATTTGATATGACAGCGCATCAGCTAATCCCTCATATCAAGTATTCCCAAAATATCAAAGCCAATATGAACGTCATATATATGTCTCTTACATCTTTTGTATATCCTGCATCCTTTCCCTCAACCCTTGCCCCTCTTCTTGGCCCTCCCTGTCAATTATGGCTGATATAGCTGCATTCCTAATAACTTTTGAAGAGAGGGGCAGCAGCTTATACCCCTCTCTGTCTTGCTTCAACATGATCCATTCTGCAATATTCCCAACGACAAGAGAATCCCACACTCCTTCTTTCCTCGGGTGCATCGCTTTACAGATCTTCACAGATTCCTCCTTCAATTCCTTCTTTCGACAGCAGAGCACCACAATAATAAAACTTGCAATAATCCCTATATCGAATACAAATGTCCTTATAAAATTTGGGTGGGTAGTTAGGCTCCTTGCTTCGTCTAGAAGTTCTCGACATGTATCCAGCATCACATCATCCTCTTCTTCTCGTGTAATCAAGAGCTTTGAGAATTCCTCTGGGATCCTGACTGACGGAGGACCCTGTGCCAAATTCGATTGCACGATCAAAGAATTGGAAAGTAAGCAAATGCGCAAGGTCGATGCAGCAGTGAATCTGCCATCCCCACAAGGCGTATGAGAATGCTCATACATAGGTTTGAAAGCCATCCACCATTCGACCATATATGCCGTCATTCTCCTCATATCATCCCAAGTAGGGTATCTTTTGAGTCCTTCTGGAGAGGAAGGAATTTCATCTCCGACGGACATAGCTGGCACTTCATCGGCGTCATCCACCATCATTATCGGTCTGGAGATACATTTTACAAAGTTGAAATATATCCGCGCCGTTATCATATCGAAGAATAGATCTGGTATCTTGAATTCTGGGGTATCATAAGCATGAACTACTCCGATGAAGCTTGCAGGACGGGGTGAAATATTCTCGACTCGACAGAGAAGCTGCACATCTAGTCGAGCACACGCGCTGAGGATTTCTAGTTCTAGAGATCGGGACGAGTTAGCATTTTGTTTCTCTAGATCTTCGATTGTATTGACAGAATGTGATTTATTTAGAACGGCCATTGCGGATTGGAGATGCGTGATACCAATCTCCTGGTTCCCCTGCAGATTTTCAAATACGTATATCAAAAATCCCACGAGAAGCATGAGCCAGGGCTCTGGTAACCCTTGAGAAGAAATAAAATGCCGATATTCTTTGATGGATTTCCCGTACTGTTGAAGTGCATAAGTTCGATGCCTCCGTATCGTTTCTTCTGAATCCGAGGCCTGCTTGGCTTTCTGCGCCTTGACCCATCCCGCAAGAGAAAAGGCAATCTTCGCAATACAAGAGAATTCATGGGAGGCTTGAAGAATGATCCTATTCCATAGAGGATCGTCAAATCCTCCAGAGAATTCAGTAACGGTCTCTTCACAGAAAAACTGAAAGTACTGAGAGTCCCGAGATCCAGCCCCCAGCCACGCTACCCTCACCTGCGGCTGAGAGTAGATAGATGGGAGCTTAAGCCTTGAATTTGAATTTAATTGGACTTCCAGGCCGTCAGAGATGGGCTTGGGGAGGATATGAGGAGCTGGTTGGTGGGAGGAATAAGCCCCTTTTGGGCGATTATAGCCGTTGCAATGGAGGCCGGACTTGATGCATTTGTGACAGACCGGCTGAGCTTCGTCACACTTCACATGTCTTATTCTATTCACCGATTAGATTGAAAAATTTCCATTAGAATAAGAGGAAACATGCTTGCAGGTCTTGCAGCCAAGTCTGGATTTGGGCTTGCTTGCTCGCTTCTTTTTTGCATCGCCACACGGCGTGCTGGTTGGCTGTGGCTTCGACATTGCTGCACCGGTTGATTTAATTTCACCTGACATGTACACACTGCACATTTACAAAGGAGAAAGGGAAAATAGACGTTGTGGCTCAAAAAATGTTCTATGGCAGAAATCAAACCCGCTTTTTGGATTCTCGGCTGCGCCGTTCAAGGATGGGAGTGGCTGGAGTTTAAACTACGAGGCGAGGGCAAGCGCTTACATCCGCATCTCGTAGTCGTAACCAATGAGAAAACAAATATTACTGAGATAAAAGTTATCGGACTTAGTAGCTAGCCCACTTCTTTACACCATGCGTATTCGGCATTAAGTCATGAATCACAATATGATCCTGTTGGGATTCTTGGCACCTTTGGATTTTACAGCTTTGGTACAATACAGCGAAAAGAGTTTTGTTATTGGATTAGATCCACATACGATGAGCCAGCTCAGTGATTCAGAAAATAGGTAACACTCATTACTGCTGCAAGAATGAAAAGCCTAGGCGTAGGACTTTCCACTTATCGATATTCATTTGTCAATATAACCGGTGACTTGAATCGGTCACCGGAATTACCGTGAGAAGCCCAGTTCCAAACGGATCGAGGATGATATGACAGATTCGGATGTCCCAGAATGCTTTTCTTAATGAGAGAGCCTCTGTATGAGAGCCACACATCCGTGGCTGTGCGGGGTATATGGCTTGGCTACGGCTTGAAGCGGAAGGTATGTGGCGTGTATCCCATCTTCCTCTAGGCTTAGTTTGAAATTTATCTGATATAGCATCCAAATCTACTTTGACATGGTGTTAATATGCTCTTCCACAGGTCAGCCCGCAGCACACCTGCATTGTCAGAGCTGCACCTCCATTTTCACTTATCGTAGAAGGTCTAAACCACTAACCACTTTATCCACTAGCAACTATGACTCTGAAGTCTACTTTAACACAGAGGTGTATGCAGGATCCGATTGGCTTTCGAACCAATAGCTTTCAGCTCTGTATCTTCTGATATCTGGTTAAGCTGAGGAATAATGGAGCACAAAAGCTGCCGAGATATCTCGATGATGTCAGCCGACCCCAATTCCCGGTAACTTATGCAAGAATCTTTTTAGTTTTCCCAGGTCTCGAAGATGATTAGTGACGAGCTCACTCCCGCTCCTGGTTTCCTCTCCAATTTAATCTGTCAGAGCATTCAATCGTATACTCCTTCCTTATTGGACGTCTAGTCGGCCATCCCGAGCCGAGGCCTAGTGGGGAAAAAGCCCCGGGCTTGAGGTTTGAGGGTTGCGCGTCGATGACAGTTTTTGGGGGCCGTCCCGAACCCTGCCCCGCCCCCAGTTCCCTTACCTACAACTTGATTAGGAATTATCTTCCCGAAAAACACAATAATGAACACGATATTAGGATTATAGATTCAACGATCTCATAGTGTTATCTCCCACTGAAAATATTACACATAATTGACATAATTTGTCCCTGCAAATAGGGGCTTACAATGAAGCTGGCAGCAGCGTGTACCGTAATTCAAACCTGTCAGCCCCCGCAAATGATCAGGGAGGGCATTTCCTCCTAAAAAAATATTAGCTACCAGCATGCTCCTATTTCTTTGAAATAGGAGCAGATTGAAGAGCAAACAATTGCAATAACTAAAATATCATTGTTTATTAATTCAAATTGTGTTCTCTTACTTTTCCCAGCTCTTCCTACTTCTCCAGTCCATTTCCCTTTGAAAGGTACAGCGAGCCTTGGCGGCACGTGCTCACCGCACATCACTAACACTCTGGATCTTCGTCATCCAATTAGCAGTCAGCAGCATCCACCCCGCAAACGAACCGCCAATCCCAGAGCGCAGCCCAGCTCCTACGACGTCAGACATGTGTGTGGTTACATCATTTCGATAGAAAGCATCGGAGTACTTGATAAAGCTCGATTAAAAAGGTGTTTGCTTCCTAGCTTCGCGTTTGATATTCTGTGCAATACCAAGTAACACCTCGCTTTTCACAACGTAAAACGCTGGGCAGAAAATTATATATTGGAGAAAAGTTTCTACGGAGGAAAAACCTTACTTATTAAACCTAAAATTCTTTTTGTAAGTTAGTTTGCATATCTGGGTTTGGCCCGTCACCTCCTAATATCGGCTAGAGCTCCAAATAAATTTCAAAATGTCGTCCGCGGGGACTCTTCCCGAGGTGTCTGCGAAGCTTTCGACTCAAATGGGTATTCTCTTTGGGTTCGTCGGCCTTTTCATTGTGGCTACTGCGGCTTATAGCGTTGCATGGGCGGCGTATAATAAGCGCGAGGAAAGACAAGAGAGGGAAAGAGAGGCCATGCTGGTTGAGAAGGGCTTCGGGGTTCAAAATGAGGGCAGTCATGCTGTGAGGGATGGAGAAGGTGTGATACAATAGGGATAGGCGGCGGGAGTAAAAACGGGAAGCCAAAAGACAAGGAATGTGGGCAATGTATGATTGAAAGTGACATATTACAGTTGCATGTAATTTGGAATTGATAGTTTGTAACAACACGCCCAATTTGATATTCATTCAACATAGATGTACATTAAATTTTAACTTCTATTTTGAATAATAATACGACTTCACGGGCCCAGAATGCTGTGAACGGTTAATAAATGGTGATCGCTTCTACATTTCTAACTATAATAGCCATACTCACATGGAAATTTTCTCATGATACTTTCTATTTCTGTCTCTGGATCTGAGCTGCCGCTGCTTTAGTCTAAGCTCTGGATGATAGCCACTCGAACTTGTTGGATTCTGAAATCAGCATCGTATGCTGCCCAAAGCAGGAGAAAGAAGTATCTCCCCGGTTGGTGCATCGACAAGAACTTGATATTGTTTTCTTCGAGCGGCCAATTATTCCTTGAGTATGTGATTGCAATTTTGAACCCTGCGCAATAAAACTAAGTCTTTCTACTTTAGGCTATAAAGACCACGTTAATACGAACTAAACCAGTCCTGAGTATGTCGTCTAAACTCAGCTCAATGCTCCAAAGTCGCATTAAAGAACGGCCAAGAGATAGTTTAAAGCATACTAGAAGGCCAAGTCTTTCGAAAATCAAGACTACCTATCGGCCTAAGACCAGGCCAGCGTTGTCTAGTGGTATCCCTTCGGCTTGGAAATGCTTGTTACTGTTTACGAATATCCGCCTCCTACCTCACCTCGATTAAGTTGAGAGCCAAATTGATATTTGAGCTTCAAGCTTGCCAGCTTTCCACGAAACCTTGGTTATAACTATTAGAGCAATTTATGGTACTGAAAAGTTCGATTGAGGAGATAACAGCCCTACCAAGCTCGCCAAGTATCCGGTCCAGCCTACCTGTCTAGTCGACAAAATTTCACTCGTGCCTTGCTTCTAGAAAAGCTTCGGCACTCATCGCGAATAATTCATTCCATATTTCATACATCCTCACACGTATCCAACCTCACAAGGAGAAAAATCACTTCTAACTGTGCACTCACATCGTATCCACGCCCGCAGCTCTCCTTACACAGCCTCCTTCTATCATTCCCAATACATAAAAATGCGGGTGTCTTTCGCGCGCTGGGGCCGCTCACTCTTCCGTCGCCCCGAAGGCCATTTATTCAGACTAATCACGATTGTATTGATCTATCCAACGATAAATTTGGGAACCTGGGCTTTAGAGAAATATTTCACTCTGAGGAACAAGCGAAGTGAATCAGCAGCTTTGGATGAAAACGAGAATGCGAAGTAAAGTCGAGCGAACGATTTTATTCTCTGGCTTAATTTGTTCCTTCTTCCTGCGAATAAGCCCTTCCTTCCTTGTAGAAAAATTGTTTGCTCTACAACCATCCACGTCGTCCCTTCCTAATTCGACTGAAAATTTCAAAGCACTACTTGGGCCAAATCCGGCTCAGCATCTTCTTCCAACCTTGAACTCAAGACATCTTCAGAGAAGAAACAATCTTGTGCAGAGATGGTATCCACAAAGCCTGTAAATGGCTCTGCCGCGGCCCTAATGGTTGAAGATGCTTTTGATTCTCTCGAGTGGGATCCTGAGATGCCTTCACCCGCCTCACCAGACAAATCGCCAGAACCTGTCCCAATCAAGCCTCAGCCAGTTGCCTATACAACTGTTGGATCTGTGGTCAATCCAAATTCTGTGCAGCAATTCACTGCCCCGAATCGAATCCAACGCGAGGGTGCAAACCGGAGACCTCTGATGTCAATCCTCAACCGTCAATACGAGTCTTTCTACCAGCCTCGCGGCCCGCCACCCCCCCTCAATATGTCCAACTCAATGCATTATGCCCAGCAATTGGCTCGCAACCCTATTAATCAAAACTATACCTCTGTTAAGGCCTCTAATCACTCAACTCAGTCTGTCTCTAGCCTGTTGTCCTTGACCGACTCCTTTCCCGAAGCCGATAAAGAGGTTATAGCCAGACAATTCAGCCCCAGGATCAACGGATTCGACGAAAATCACTTCTCCCCCACAGCTCCACCGACGCCACCAGACAACCATGGCTTGGGCGTTGGCCTTCAAACCTTCAGTGTGCAAGAGTTGATGGAGGAAGACAGGCAAAACAGATCTAACTCTTTGAGCGGTCAACTGCAGGGACTCGAGAAAATGCAAACTCTCCAAAGACTTGCTAAATTTGAAAATCCAATGCAGACCCTAGCACGAAATCGACTATCTGAGTTTTCCGTCTTGAGATCACGAGCTGGCGGTAACACTTTTACAAGCCCTCGAACTTTAAATCAAAAAGAGACATTTATGAGAGGTAAAAACTTGAATCAGGACGCTGTCATCATTGAAGAGGGAGAGCTTGATCGCAGCTATCAATTTCCACCTCCTGGTTTTGATCAGCCCTCAACATTTCAGGCAAATCCGTTATATGGAGCCTTTGCACCGTCGACAGCAAAGTTATCGTCTATTCCTGTGCCTCCACCGGGATATCCTCGGCCTCTTACCGCTGGACCGCCCGGCCACCGTACGGCTTATCACAATGGCAATCGAAGTTTTTATGAAAGCGACTTTGGGGCTCAGAGTTCACGCCAGCCCTTTGTCCCTGGCTTCTCTCCCTGGTCCTACCACAACGGTATGGCACAAGAATCAGCTTCACAAGCAGAACCACTCCATCCTCAAGTGGTTGATATGAACAACAGCTTGGTTTCATCAAAGATTTCAGACACATTGCCTGCTTCTGTTGTCTCCAAGTACTATCCTAGTGGCTTTCCCAATGACATGACTGGCTATTATACAGGACTATCGGAAGAGAATGAAAAAATTATGGATCAGACAATTGAAAATCTGCTGCTACTAGAAGAGAAGAGAGCAAAACACAACAAGGAAACTGACGACTGGTTTTACTCTGGCCAACGACGTTTCTACACCATGACCTCTCACGACTACATGGACGAGCTTCGTCAGCTGAAGCTATCGAATGAAAATCCCTACGGCCCAATTGCTCCCCCAAAGAAAACGCTGCTACCCGTTGAAAAAAATCCCTTGACAGTTGAAGATATGAAAAAATTGTCGCTTCCCGAGGTTACTGAACCTCTGCTAGAGGCGGTTTTTGGTACACTTCTCAATTCCTCGGCATATCATATTAAGGGTTCCAACAGTCAGCTCAGCAGATTCACTAAGTCTGCTACCTCTCGGATTGACTCAACAACTGAGGGAAATAAAAGGTTTTTCGGATAGGAACAAAGTAGGACAAAAAATGAACGCTGGCAATAAAGTCTGATAGGATGGCCTGAATTGCGACAAAATTAAGAGCTGGCATTTGCATTGCTTCTACTCGGCACAGAACATTGATGATTATTGTCTCTTTATAAGTGAGATGGAATAGCTAGCACGAGCAGGAATAAATGACACATGAAGCAAAGATAAATAATCTTTCATGTAGCCTCTATGTTCATACTGTGACATGAGCCTCCAAATACGATACTGATGATTTAGGTGCTTTCAATTTGCTTCTAGGATCCAGGGTGAAAGTAGAATTTTCTTGTCTGTTGAGAGCAACTTCGCTATCACCATCTAGCCTATCTTAAACCCATATCTCGAAAAGCTCCAACTTTTCCTCTGATTGAGAACTTTATTCTTGCAGAATAGGATTTACTGCCTTTCAATATTCGGCTCACCGCCGAAAATTTGGATTTGGGAAGATCTTGAACCAGCACAATAAAAGGACAAACAGAAACAGAAACAGAGCCAAAGCAACAAAAAAGAAACCAGAACAAGAGGAGCCAAGTTGTTACAGGAGAGACTTCATTTACCTACACTACCAGGTGATATCATTACGGGTATTACAAAACGCTACCTACAGGTCTCCAGTCCATGTACTCCGAAATTCCAAGAGATCTCTCTGTCCATAAATTTCGCCAGCAATGGTTATAATCATATCCACCGTTGCCTTTGTATTCCAGGACGCAAATTCCGCTCTTGCGGCGGCTTTCTCTTCCTTGTCCTCCGGCTTTCCACTTTTTGTATCATCCGTGGGTTCGGTGTGGGTCAGAAGGCCCATGATTCGTGATTTTGCAACAGCTAGGCCTTCAGGGGTATCCAGGCCGTTTTCTGATTGGATTTCTCCTTCTTCTGAAGAGTCATCGCCTTGTTTCTCTTGAATATCAGATTGGCCATTCTCGGCCACATCAAGCTGAGCAACTGGAAGTAGTCCTTCGTCTTTTGAAGACTTGTATGTAGCAGTCCGATCTGAGCTAGTTGTGCCATTATTATCATGGCTAATTCCAGATGTGGATTCAGTGCTATGTGACTCGCTAGGTAATTCAGGTCCTATTATTCGGCGATGCTGGTCTGTTTCCTTTGGTGAATTGGCTTCAGCCTCTGCAAGAAAATCAGAGTCACCTTCCGCATCAACCCCACCATCATCATCCCAAGAGTTATTGTTATCATTGACATTGGTGTTGGTGTTGGCTCCTTCGTCTTCGCCTGTCACATTACCTCCGTTAAACGCAGCTTCTACTTCCAATATACCATCATCCCAACTGGCATTCTCTCTTAGTCCTGTACCTACCAACACGGCTTTCTTTCCTAATTCTCTCACGACTCCAATTTCCTCGCTATTCAACTCGCCCCTATCGGGCAATCTAGCAAGCAAAGCCCATGCCCAGGCACTGACACCAACTTCCACCTGCGTTCCCCGCTTCAGCAACGTACCTCCTGTCAGGAGACCAAGCAGTTTCAAAACTGTACTTTTATTCATGCTTGCAATCTGAGCAGGTTTCGGATCCACAGTTCTCATCTTCCACCTCCACCATCTTGCGATCGCGGCTGTCATTCTGTCACCAATATAGGTTGGATGTTGGTCTCCTAGGTTCTGAACCACTTCAATAGGAGGTTGATTTTGTAGTTGTGAGCGCAATAATTCGTACCGTGAGAGAATAGAATCAAAATATGGTAGTTGTAAATCCGCATCATCTTCAGTTGCGTCAATTCCATCCGTGAGAGGATCTGCTTGAGCTACATATGCACCATCTTCATATTTTCCTCGATGATCGCCAAATTCATCTTCATATATGTCTCCTTCGTCACTGACTTGGGTAGATCGTGGTGCAACCAGGAGATTCGGAATGCCAGAGGCTTCGTGCCTAAAGAGAATAACTTGTTAACTTTTGTCTGGGGATTTGATGTCTCAGCGGAAGTCTCTTTCTTCAACATCTACAGAATAACTCACCTAACGGACCTTAAATAGGCCAGTGCGTCTGCATCTTCATCATAATTCAAATCGCTTTCTGCCCCTTCCATAATGGTATCATCGTCAAGGCCTGGAATCGCACTTCGTTGGCCATAGGTTGGATCGATTCGGCCTTCGACGGATGGCTTCGAGCGTGGCTCATAATTATATGAGCTACCTGTCGGTTCATCGTTGCGTTTACGCTTTTTCCCTCCCATCGTCGCCACTAGGATGATTGCGATGATATGTCTTCTCTGAGCATGATGAAATTTGATCCGACAGCCTTGCCGCTTAGTCAGTCGGGCGAGTTAGCCTACCTAGCCTTGCCTCAAATACTTTATCGCCATTCACCCCCTCAACTTACTTTCGTAAAATTGATTCCCAAAGTTAAATATGCCTACCACGCCAGTGGCTTCTAATACTCGAGATAAACGCTGATCCCAGAAGCCTATTGCGAGATAAACTCCGAAATTATTGCACATGGCACTCGATCCCCAAAGCAACTGGGAGGTAGAGATGTCCCAACCTCTAAAAGTCTCACTGCGTATGAGTACGCATAACCAGAAATCTACTCAAGATTATAAGTCCGAAACCGAAAACACTCCCCCCTTCTCAACATCCTCTCACGAAGTCCTTTTACCTGCCGAAATAATCTCTCATATCCTTTCGTATATACCACGGAAGGCCGGATCCCAATACACATTTTGGTCCTGCAGCCTCGTCTCACGAGCATGGTATTCTGCCACTATAGCTCGATTATATGAACGGCCTTATATCAATGGTGGAAACTTTAACCAGTTTGTTACCACTGTGTGCCCTTCCAAAAATGCACATATCAGACAATCTGCGCTTGCTGTACTGGTACGAAGGCTCGACATGGGGGAACTAGTGCATAACGCGAGTCGAAGTCTGACTGCCAGACTTCTAGGAAGGCTGAAAGGGAATATTGAAGAATTCGTGGCGCCACAATCCTCTTTCGCGATCAATAGCTTTGCGGCGTTGAGTAAATGCACGAAGCTCCGGCATTTAGACCTATCCCTGATCTCCGCTTCAATATCCAACAAACTCCTTTTCCAAACCTTGAAATCTCTTCACGATCTCGAAACTTTGTTCTTTCCCCGGAGCTCAAGTCATGATGTGGATGCAGAAGAGACAGCCTATGTCTGGCCTCCAAAATTAAAGGCGCTACACTTAGCGGGCGGACTTGACGACTATTTTCTCACCACACACCTTTTAAATGCTCCAAAATCTCTTCAGAAGCTAAGCATCCAACATTGCTCTCAAATCCATGCTCCAGCTCTCCGCGTTACACTAGGTCAACTTGGTAAAGATTCGCAACTCAAACATCTAACGATTCGGTATCCTATGTCAAAACTCTACCCTGGTTCACTTGATGTTATCCCATCTCTGTGTCCATCGTTAACTGCTCTTCGCATATCCGCTGATTTTATCACAAATGAACTCTTCTCATCCCTTTTTATTCCCGCCCCGCATCCATTGCAAGTCCTAGATGTGGAATGTTCTCCTACAGCAGGAGCAGACATTGAGATCAGCGCATCTGCTATTTATGATGCCGTTGAAGAAGGGAGGTTACCGTGCCTAAGGAGCGTGAGAGTTAGTTCTAGGTTGGCTTGGGAGGCGACGTATCGGACACAGAGAGATCTGGATGATTTGAGGGAAATTTTGGAAGAAGGGGAAATGGAGAACCCGTTGGGAATTGAGGCAGGAGTGTGGCTGATCACGCCTTGAGATCTGAGTTTTGTCTATCTGAAGGCATAGAGTCTAGACTACATGGGTACGATTCAGGACGGCCTTACACCAATCATTCTCTTCGCTATGTATACTTCATTGTTTGAAAGGCAATTTGCACCTTTACTCCATTCGGTACGGCTAGTGAGGCAGACAACCAGTGTGCAGTCAGTCCGCAAAACTATATATCTTTTCTTCATGGCTCTTATCTCTAGTATGAGGAGCTAAGTAATCAAAGCCGTAAGAGCTTCGATTTAAACTCAACTTAGTGAGTTCGACGGAGCTACCTTTCCAATCTGGCCAAATGAGTCCAAAATAAAGTATGATCATTATATATGGGATCATTTGGACGTGGTAGTGTTGGTGGGGCAAGGCTTCTAATCCTGTTACCCTTCAATGTGTTTTGCCTGACTTTCCAACAATGCGGTGTGAAATGGATCCTAATCAAGCATATAATATAAACAAAGAAAGCGATTGAAGAGATTCATTTCATATAATGGCCTCGGGATATCCTACACCACACATCAGGATGAAAGAGTGCAGCCGAAAGTGAGGCGCTTTTGAAATGAGCTTGGGATGAGAAAAGGAAGGCTTCCCTTGATTCAGCACGTGATTACCTCTTCTTTTACTCTCCAAATAAGCAGTAAATGCATAATTATATATTTCTCAGCAATTTATCTAGCTTTTATGCCGATATAAACACTGTATTCCCGTCAAAGCAAGTGACCCCGGAAAGTATCGCCTGTACATCGAGAAGCGAAGACCGTTTGAACTTTTAAGAGATTATTTGATTGCATTTCATTCCTACGGTCAATGTTTCTAATTCCATAGCAAGGACAGATTTCCTCCCTTCAACAAATTAGCAAATGAGTTGCTTCACCTTCAAAAGTCAATTTATCGACCTAATGACATGCTTGGATCACAGAAAATCCTCTATCATATATGAGAGATCCGGTTCACTTCAATTAACGAGCCTTGAGAAAAATTTCTATCATGTTACAGCCATTTAGCAGATTTCCGGGTAGGCTCACCAAAGAATCGCCTCATCTTGAGGCTGAAATTAAGAGCTTTCCCAGTACAATCGGTTCAAGAACCTCAAAGACTCAAAATTTGACTGCAAGCTGCCCAGTCCACTCATTAAAGAATGCACCAGAAGATTATGCATACTGTCAATATTCCATTCCCGATAAGCTGTTGCCAGACACTCAAATGGGGCCTTTGTTTCCTGTAGTTCCATTTGAGTGTGACACAGCATCGCTAAACACAGATTATCTCCTTCCGGATACACAAAATTGTTTGCTGGATTTCCAAAAAAATTTAGATTCCACAGAGCTGGACTCAGATATCATCTACCACAGTTCAGAGGGGCCCAGGGCAACAGCAAATCCAAATTCAGCTCTCCCCAACTTTCAGATACTGCATGAAAATTCTTCCCCTACGGCCCTTGATAGTTCTCCAAAGTCACCTCCGGGTAAGATAGAGGGAGTATTAGGCCAAGTTCTTCCTGTTGAACATATTGATTTTCTGGGCAGCGACACTCGAATTTTTGTTGATAATCTGAATAGACCATTTATTTCAGATGAAGATCTTCCAGATACGCAGGGAATTTGCCTAATATCAAACGAAACTGTAGCTCCGAATTTCTTATTTTTAGATGAACAGTACCGATCTGCATCGCTTGATGGTCCTCCAATCCTCAGATTGGCACCAAATCCGCCTCCTCGGCTGAAACTTCTGTTACCGGAGACAACGGTTAGCCATATCCATAAGGAATTTCAAGTTCAAAAATCCAGTACCGACACTTTATTCTTAGCGAACGAAAACTCCCCGAATGCATTCACACTTCAGGAGTCACAACCAGTTCCTGCAACTTCTCACCAAAATTCCACAGAAATATCCGATGAAACATTAAGCACGACACCTCTCAATATCTCCTTCAATAAACTCTCATGTCTCGAGCGAAAACGAATTATAGTATCTTCGAGTCGTCCTCTAAAGCTCACGGAAGCCATGTGTCACTGGGTTGATCAGACCAACAATCTTTTAGATCCTTTCCGCGAAGACGGAGAATGCTGGTTTCATCCGTCACCGCCATCGGGTCACCTGTCTATTACTGGCATTCTTCGCCCTTGCGGAAAACTTCAGAAACGATTCAGGTGGCAAGACAAAGTTGGGAAGCATTCAGTAGTTCTCAATTATGGAATCGTCTGCAAGCTTGCTAATCATATGATGACCAAGCAACAGAAAGATGGATTTCTTCACAATCGATGGCATCTTAGTCATCTCTGCGGCAATTGGACTTGTCTCAATCCAGCTCATACAACTGTCGAGCCTGGTAATATCAATATCAGCAGGAATAGTTGCTTCTCTCATAGGTCTGGATGTCTACATACTCCGCCATGCTTGAAGGACAAGAAAGTTGCCCTTGGAGCTGATGGTAAATTGGTTGTCCATGCTTCCGTGAGGGACCAGACTTTTTCGGTATTGTCGGGCAGTTTTGATGATTGGAGTCTTCAGGATTTCCATGAGAGCCAAGAGCATTAGGTCAATATTCAGATTGGCTGAGATGTGTGGATATGGCATTCCGAGAAATCAAGTCTCTCAAAGTTCTTAAATTCTCTTCGACCACGTGTCTAGAGACCATATCTAGCTTAAACTTCTGCCTTACTTATCTCAGGCCCTTTTTCTAAATTATTTTTTTATGTAACATAGATCCTTAGCACACTGATCATTTTCAAAACCATCCACGGCGAGCTTTATGACATCTAAAATGGAAATATACTTACAATATTGCAGCTACCACATGCATCGCAGACAACCGTGTATGATTCCGAGATTAAACATAAACCACATACCTGTTAATATTAAAGCCAATATCAATTCCAAAGGCTAAAACACTGGATGATCGTTGTAGAAGAGTCGGAACCTCGATTCTTGTCTTGTATTGTGGAGGAGGATGTATAACGGCGTATTCAAAGTTTCAGACATCCTCAATTTTCACAGCACGAGATCCCCTGCAGCGTGGACAGGAAAGTTATTATTTAGAGATATCCCGAACTTCCATTTAACTAAACTAAACAAAACTAGAGCAAATTAAGAGAGGTTGGTATGATAAAGACATCTCCATGTATCACACATATCATTGCGAGTGTCATACTAAACCCAGCCAGGGCCTAAAGCCATATGCCTTCCTTGGCCGTTGTATGTAGCTGTTTGAGATAATGCGATCCGATCTCTTGTAGCCTTCTGTACTTTTGTCAACCAGGATGACTTCATCTTGGAGTTATAAAGCCGCCATAATTTGGGCATGAAGTGAACATCTTGGATGCAGTACAACATAATGTCTTTGGATAGTGGGCGGACGTTGAACACCTCGTAACTTCCGCCGCGCTCAGGGGCAAACAAATCCAACCCTTTTTCTTTGGTTTCTTTCCAAACTTGTTTCTCAGCCATGCTTAAAGATAAATCTCTTTCAATACACTTAGACAGCCCGTTGACACATCTCTTGGAGAAAGATCGTGTTGCGAGTTCCATTAGCTGGATGTCATGAATCCCGGAAAGATTGACTTGAAAGTGGCTGAAGAGCGCATCTGAGTCGTTTCGGACATCAAAAAAGACTTTTGGAATGGTATCGGACTCGAGGATTCCTCTTAAAGTTTGGCCATCTGATCCAGGAGTCGAAAAGGCATCATCACCAAGAGTGTGGATGTCGACCAAAAACGTTTTGTTCTTTGAGGAGATATGTACTTGCAAGATGGAAACAGATCCATTGCGTGAGAGGCGTACCCCTTCAACATCGATATACAGTGACGGCGGACTAGTAGGCTGATCGACAATTGCATCAATAAAATCTACCACGGCGGCGGATGTAGCAACAAGATTGGTGGGAAGATTTTCATCAATCTTGGTGTTCTCGAGCGATTCCACCAAGTTTGAAATAATTTTTTCGTCGGGCGTTGCCATTATAGAGATAGGTTGTCTGACGCATATTGAAATCAGTGACTGAAGCAATGGGAGGCGAACCTGGTGATAAAAACTCAACTTACTCGTTTCTAGCAAATTTATGGAGTAAGAGAGTTCTAATTTCTATGTTTTTATCATCGAAAGTCAAGAGTAAAAGCAATGCAACAATTGAAATGGAAACAAGATATAGTAGTTTCCAAGGTAGCACTAGGTGAGCAAAAGATATGTGAAAAAGCCTCACCCAGCTTCGAAGGACCTACCAACAAATACAAAAGTACCGCAACCTTCCTGAATTGATGGCTGTTATGAGTCATTTTCCCAACATATAGTCTATTCATGTGGAAAGCCTGACGAAACCAGGGTTACTTAGACATGTTGGAATAATTCGGCCTCTACAAAGGTCGGTGTTACACATATACGGGCTGTCGCCTAACGTGCTTTTCTTGCCTCAACTTCACCGAATTTCTGACAATATCCAATGTTAATATAGCTTAGATTTCAGAAATATTAACTCATTAAATTTATCTGGAAACATGCCAGAAAATAACTGTAGTGGTTCTAGTTGCCGATGGGTTCCCCGAGAAGGAATCCCACTACTTAACTAATCCAAAAAAAAAGTCATGGCGCTGGATGAGCAGGCTCGTTAGGCTTGGTAGGAAGAGCAAGAGTAGGCATTAACTAAAATTGCGAACCATATATTCTAAATCATATTGAAAATATGCCCGAGACATGTTGGAAATGGTCGTACTGAGGTGCCAGGGTCGGTCTGTTCGGCCGGTTGGTGGCGGTACGGAGAAATCAGCCCAAGGTTGTAAACGACTCGCACCGAAGCAACGTTATTCAGATTGCAGTCCCAACACGGGCCACAGACTCAAAACTGTGTTTACTCTCAATCCTTTAAAATTTTGTATACGACTTTTTCAAAGCAAGAATATTTGAAGAGATTCAAATAATCAAAGCTAATATCTTCATATTTAATAAGGTTCTTTTTCTGACGCTCTAAAAGCTACAAATACAAGTTTTACTTCCCCCGCTTATGTTCATATAGCCCTAATAAATCAAGTCGATCCAATTTAAATTGTATAATAATACCTAGAGAGGAGCTCTGAGGCAAACCCTAAGCCTCTACTACTCTATTACCCATTTCTACTTTTGCCCACAATTCTCTAGAATGACGGTCAGAAAAAGGGTAGAGCCACATGACTTTTTTCAAAGTATCTGTGAAGTCAGTTATGGAGCTGATTCCTAATCTGGTAGTTAGTGAGGTTATTTGCTTAACAAAATACTGTCGACTAGCACTATCACTTGCTGCAGCTCCACCAATAAACATGATCCACAGCAACAAATCGAGATGATCTTTCCATATTGTATGAAGGTCTTGAGAAATTTCCTTAAGAGTGGCAGTTAATCTTGTTACGAGATTCTTCTCGGCTTGCGATGCAAGTGGAAGCTCGCGAAGTGCGAGATAGAGATAAAGATAGGTAGCTAGCTGCCACGATCTGCGCATGTTTGTGGAAGTATTCTGCGGTGATGAACCATCATCAAAAAGGGTAAGCAGTCGATATTCTGCAAGATATATGCAATTGCTGAATTCTTCTCGCTGTGCTTCGCTCATAGAAGTGCTTTTCGCGAGAGACAGGTGACGGATAATTTGTGTCACTTCTCGCATCTTGGCATTGAATCCTGGGGGAAACTCTAAGTGTGCCGTATAACATCTAAAATCGCGTTGGCAGCGAGTACTGAGCGGCTCATCCGGTAAGCTGCAGTGGAACTCGAAGCGTGGCTGCCCATCCCAAGCGGAAGAATATAATAGATCAGACCTATCAGAGACCCTAATTCAGCACTACACAAGCTCTTCAAGAGGGATTACTACCAGCTAATCAAGCTCCGGAGCAATTTGTTCCGTCTCAAGGAGTTTAAGCCTCCTCTCAGCCCAACGATATGTTCCAGGCCGTTCATGTGTACTTTCGCATTAGCTTGTGCGCCGATAGTGATCTATGTATGAAAATATTAGCTTTGACTCTGATTCGGTATGGCGAGATTTTAAAATGACAGATCTAAGAGTTTCTTACGTCGAAATGGGCAAGCAATGCTACAGCTCCCATTGTAGCATCGCTAATATTTTGCCCAGAATCTTTATCAAGACGCTGGCTAACCAACCTGAGTGCTTCACCCCTATGGAAAAGGCACTCGGAAGATATATTTTTGCCCAGACGAAGTTCATAGTACAGAGCCAAAAGAGATAAAGTAGCATTGAGCCATGCCGGGTCAGTAGAGGAATTGGATATTAATTCCATATTGGGGTCGAAAGCAGAAAAGCCCTGTATTAGTGCTGTGTGATCTAGTTCAATGACTTAGTACGATTTATTGGAATTTCTATTGAACGACCTGGTTGAGATGACTGAGTGCAAATAGAAAATAAAAAGGGTCCATATCACTTACAGAAATAGAGCAACTTTTGTTGCTGTGGACCAATTGGGATGGAGAGAGCATTGAAAGGATCGATTCGGCCACGGCTGGGTATAAACTGCAGAGCGGGGGGTTTCTCCAGGGGATGGGTAAGCAGCAATTCCTCCAGCTCAGTAACAGCTTCTGCATTTTTTAAGATCTTGACATTGTCGTTGCCAAGTGAGTTATTGGGCCTGTCGGACAGTATTTTTCTAGGCTGCGGCATAAGAAACCTCTTCTTTTTTGTCGTCCGAGTTGATATTCTGAAGGCCCCGACATGCTGGCGAAAGCTCTGTGGTGTTTCGGGTTGGCTCTTGCGATTCTCTAGAGAATTTGGACGAGAGTATGCTTGTTGCTTGCCGCCTCCGGCACGTCGGGCATGAGAGCGAACGAGTAGCTGCCGCGACTTCTCATCTGCCGGGTTATCGAAGGAATTGGACGATATTGAGACAAAAGGAAACATGGCAAAGGTGATCAAATTAGGATGCACAGTAAGAGTATGCTTGGTCAAGTTCGAAATGCCTACGTCGCTTGTGGTCGACTTCCCTGTTTACGACGCTGGCGACGTTTTGCGGGAACAAATATTGGTAGCTGCGCCGAGATATTTCTGATTACTATTCTTCACATCACTCCGGCCGTATCGCATCGCCTCCCACACTTCGGCCTCGCTAATTCTCATATTCCCAATTGGGAAAGTATCGGACCAGTCATATTCACTGGCACTAGATGACAAACCAGCACGAACATATCGTTTCCCTAATGCGTAGTTAAGTACGATTCGTAAACCTCATTACACAACTCCAAGACAATGAACAGTTTAACAACAAGTTGCGTTTGTAATGAAACATGGCATCGAATATGGAATCTCTAAGTCACTTTCAATTTATAATCGAAATGCGCCGTTTCATTATGCGTCACCAGCAGCATGCACGGATAAAAGGTGCTGTGAATTTACATATATATACCCTCGATCACTCCAGTCTTTAGATTATTTGATCATCACAAAATACATCCATTAACTTTCAGAGCTTTAAATCTTCTTATATGCCATCATCTCTACGAAAATCTGTACGAAATATTTTCTCAAGGACTAAAATGGCTTCCAACACAACCTACCTCATCACTGGTGTCAGCCGCGGTAAGTCGACAAAACTTGAAGTACCACTCAATTTTCTAATAATCAATTTAGGTATTGGCCAGGGGTTGCTCAAGAGCTATCTTGCCCGCCCAAACCTCACTGTTATTGCTGGTCTTCGCAACCCTGCCACGCAGTCCAAAGCTATCGAAGCGTTTCCAGTCGCCTCCGGTACGAAGCTCATCGTCGTTAAAATCGACAGCAACTCTGCAACCGATGCCAAGAACGCAGTTGAGAGTTTGAAGAAGGACCATCACATTACGAAGCTTGACGTTGTCATAGCCAATGCTGGCATCGGCCACTCCTGGAAGAAGGTCCTGGACACATCAATTGACAGTGTTCGCGAATACACAGAGACAAATGTTATTGGCCCTCTCGTCCTTTTTCAGGCAGCCTACCCGCTACTTGCAGCAGCAGCCAGCCCGAAGTTTATTGTCATGGCTACTGGAGTCTCTAGCTTCAGTATGATGGAACATTATCCATTGCCATCTGCAGCTTATGGAGCATCCAAGGCAGGTATTACCTATATTACTCGGAAGATCCACTTTGAGCACTCCAACATTACCTCTGTTTCCTTATTTCCAGGGTAAGTTTTCTCGAAAAACTATAGATAAAATAAACTCTGCATAGAATCACAGCTCATATTTTCTAGATGGGTTAAGACAGAACTGGGTAACGCAATCGCTGAGTCTGTTGGCATGAAGGAGGCCACTGTTGAGCTCGCTGATTCAGTTAAGGGTGTTATAGCTGTGGTATGTGACGTTCTGTCTTTTCTTATCTACATGGAAACTGATGTGCATTTTAGGTGGAGGGTGCTACCCGAGAGGCCACCTCCGGCCACTTCGTTGATTATAATGGCGCAGAAGTTCCGTGGTAAACCAAAACCTTGAATTCCGTACGTGGGAATGCTACTGAAAAAATACGTCATATTTTTGCTCCTACTTGTCTAAATAGAACTGTGAATTTTAAAATTTGTCTAGTATTTATGTCAATCAAATTCAATTGCACCTGAGACATGTTAACAGCGATTGTGATTGCGCTGGTGACGTTGCGCAAGGCTCTCTTGAGGGCTTTGCGGGCCACACGCCTAAAGTCTAGTCGATCGTTGGATTTATCAGGGGCACAGCCTCGCGCCCATCAACAACTAACGAACTAGCTGCGTAAGCTCTTTTCAACAGTAAAATATTCTTAAACTCAACGTTTCAGTAATAATATTTATATTTGTAAATCAATATAGAGCCTACGTAATGTCGTTGTACAGATAAAATATGCAGTTGGAGTATTTTAGAAGAAAAGGCACGAGGCTTTTTAGGCTAAGAAACGGATTGGTTGATAGAGCGTTGATCTGCCATTATACCTTATAATGGTGACAAAAACATTATTTGCTTAGAGGATCAAGACCGTACACCGTTTTAAAGAGAACAGAACATGCTATTAACATACCAAGTGCAAAATTACACGGGCAAAGGAGCCAGCTCTCACCATATTAGCAGATATCGGGTGCACGTGACTAAGAGATCTGATTCCTTAAAAACATGAATGGTATTCTGGTGGAAACCCTTCGGCAATATTCCTGATATTTCTTTTATCTTAATTGAGAAAGCCCTACGAGGCTCTCTTCCAATGCTCGAGTGGCTTCATGGATTATCTCCTTAGAAGAAGGTGGCAAAGTAGGTTTACAGGCACAATAATTGACCCAAAAGTTAAAAAACAAAGGCAGGCGGCGTTCGGCTATTATTAAAAAGTTCTATAGATAATGAATCTAGTGGCTTGCGGGGAAACCAGTAGCAATGGTTGAAGAAGCACGGCATGTCCACAGACCAGCTACTGTATACTGTGCAGGTTCCAGAATCAAGGATCTATGATTAAAAAGGTTTAAGTCATATGAGACGAAAACTTGTGCTCTAAGCCTCCACAATTAGTATTCTTCAGCCACTGCAGAGTGTCTGGTGTCTGGTAACTGCCTTGTTTTCTTTTGGCTTGAAGCTAACCAAACAACTTAAATTTGATTCTTGGCGACGGCACACGTACTTTCTTAGCTCCGGTTGGTCGATCCTGGGCGTCTTTGAGATCTAGATCCTCCAGAGCGGGCTCGACCAATTAAGCGATGTAGCTGAAAAGAAGTCTTTGGGGAAGATAAAAAGGTGGTTGTAACTTTGGTTTGAAAGGTTTCCACTCTTCTCTATATCTCTTATTTCCGAGACTTATTATATTCAGGCATCAGAAAACATGATGTTAACACTTCTTCCCATCGTCGCACTCGCAGTGATTGGCGCGCAGGCTCAGGTTCTTGCGATCGAAAAGGAAAATTACTGTTATGACGCCGCAAACTGCTACGGGAAAAGCTCAGGTAAGTTAAATAAGGAGCTGAAATGAAATTAAAATAGTCTCTTTGCCTAACTATATCTCTTAACAGTTTGTGCCGTTGAGTACTGCAACGGCCCACCAGCATTGGGATCCTGCACCGAAACTGGCCCCGGTATATTCACGCCATTCAGCATCCCAATCCGTAACAAATGCTGTGCAAGTAGCAACCCCTACACCTGTTATCAAGACTGGTCGGCCACGCAAGTCAGCGGTGGAACCGATGGTTCGGCAAAGTCAAGGTAAAGAGGACTCACCAACCATACATGCTGGTTTCTTTGGGTTAACAATAGATACAGCATAATTGCTTCCAGTGCAGCTCCGCTGCCATCCTCAGCATCCATTCCTGGATCGAATCCTGTGCCATCTCCTTCAGCTGGGAGTGCAACTCCTCTACCATCCTCGTCATCCACTCCGGTATCCAGCCCTGCGCCGTCTCATCCAGCTGGGAGTACAGTGGTCGTAAGTAGTGCGAGCGTTGCGCCTACCAATAGTCCAGCTACGGCCGTGGCCACTACTTCGGGAGCAGTCGTAGCTACTACTTCAAGTGCTACTGTCAAGAATGGCGCCCTAACTATGTCTCTCCCTGACTACAAATTTGGCCTTTACATTGTAAGTACACAATGCCACCCTTGCCTAAACTCTATGTATCGAATTCGAGGTTAATTTCCAAACAGGCTGGCCTTATAGCACTTGCTGTTATTGTGTAATATGCTAGTTTTTGTATACCTAGTGAATTATTATTCTTAGTCG
The DNA here is from genome assembly GCA_037952705.1 of Haplographium delicatum. Taxonomy (NCBI): domain Eukaryota; kingdom Fungi; phylum Ascomycota; class Leotiomycetes; order Helotiales; family Hyaloscyphaceae; genus Haplographium; species Haplographium delicatum. Next base: position 191,265 of record JAPZPC010000028.1, read on the forward strand.
AAAATATTTCTTTGAATCATGTGCATGTATATATGAGTTAGAGGAGAGAAAATAGTCACTCTATGCATTGTCTGTTCCATCTAATCTAATATCGCTAAAATTCTATGCAACAATAGCAACTCTCATCAGCTAAATACACTCTAAAAAAAAGTATTATACTGGAATGCAACGAAAGAAACTCAGGAAAATAGATTATGATCGAATATTAAAGGCGACCTAGTCATACCAGGAGGGTTTCTTATTACTTCATCTGCATTATCGACCCATCGACTGAGTCCGTTACATTACCTCAACCTAAGTCTCCCCTCTTCCATCAGAGCGAACCACCGATAGCTTCTCTCAGCTTTTTTTGTATTGCTTAGAGTAGCATGCCTGAATGTCAGCTTCTGAAAATTTCTCTGTCTTGCTTTTCAAAAACGCCTTGATATCTTCATGTGACATTTTGGCCTGATCGCCAATAGGGACGAGGCATTTGGCGAGGTGGTCGTAATTCTTTCGTATCAGATAGAACGTGATTTCGAGATATCCTATATTTTGAAACACTATGGCTCCCTCGACTTGGTAGCGGTATTTATCGCGAAAGAAGCTCATGGGCAAGTCCCTCCAGTGGCGGATCGAGTTTAGATGGTGAGCGGTATGGTATCCGTCGTTGAAACAGTGTCTGTTACTCTAAGCGCACGATATCAACTTGGAGTAAGACACATATTCTTCTCAAGGAAACCTACTGCTTCATCTATCAAGGTTATACTTGATCGAAAGTCTGAGGTCGGGTCGGTTTTGTCCACAAACGCATGCTGGCCCCAGTTTCCCGCCATCAACCCAAGCCGCATTTGGAACAGAGGCAGGAGAAGTACGAAGAAAGAGGCTTTGAGATTCAGGTAAGAGAGTAGTATCGTGTTTGCCATGCATAGATACTCCCAGAATGCGTAGTTAAATGCGTATGCAGGTCGTCGTTTGCGGAGGAAATAAATTGGCAAATCTACCCAAATGAGTAAAAAGAATCTGCCAAAGTAGTGGAGGAAGTCGACAAGCCCATCGCGCTGGAATCGAAGGGTCGAAGACAAGTCATCTGGGCCATTATCTTCAACGTGATGATGCTTGACATGATGATAATAGAAAGAGTTCCATGTGTGACCCATAAGCGGCCCCACTAGGTACAAATACCCATGATCAAAAAGCCATAACTTTTTCAACATGAAACCATTCTGATGAATGTGATTGTGGTGCAAAATAGAAAAGGGACCACAATAATATGCAATTAGAAGCCAATGGAAGAAACCATGAAACCATGAAAACCTGTAGTATAGGTACATAGCACTTGGCACTGCTGTTGCAACATGAAGTATCATGTGGGTGATGAAGACGACATCTTCTCGTCTCCGTAATATTGATTGAGCCCATGCTATGTAAGGTTGCAGGACGTATTTGTTGACGGAAACTGGGAGATAGATATCTGGCGTATCACTTCCCGTGATGACAGGTTGACGGTAAGTTTTGCTGGAGTAATTGTTGAGCTGCAAAAGCAAATCCGTCGCCGTTGCGTCTTCATCCGAGATATCCGGAGTGGCAGGGGCATCACTGCTTTGCGATTGCTGTAGCAGGTTTGCTAATATTATCTCATCCGCATCCGTGAGAAATGGGCCATTCTGACTCTTTTTGGAATTTTCCATGAACGACAGCTGCACTAGATCGTTCATGAGTTAGTATAAAAATTTATATTGGGGAAAAATCTAAGTTCTAATGTACCTAAAATTAGTTGTGCGGGTCGCAAAAAAATTTGTCCCCCCCGATGGTCAGGCCACGAGTTTGGTATTCCCACTGCTTAATCCTTCAAAAATAGATCGAAATAGTCAACAACGTAGGAAACCGAGATTAGGCGCCGTGTATGAACAAACAATGACGCAGGAGTAGTGGCGCACGAAAAAATAGGAACCAATTGTGTGCAATATTGATGAATGCCGATGAGGAGATCGAGGCCCGAGCCTTAATATAACATTAGAATTAGGTTAGTGTAACGCTAATCCGAATCCATTAGCGAGAACTGCCCATCTCGTCCCCAGCAATTTGGCTGGGAATGTTACAGTACAGTACTGTACCGTGCGATACCTGTAACTCAGGCAGGCCAGAGTGAGCATTTTGAGGTCTGTGCTTAAACAGCCAAATCTCTAAAGTCGTGTTCTGCGATCTGCTTATTTATATTTATAGAACGCATTCCGCTAGGCCCTCTTTCTCAGAGATTGCTAGAGTGGTGGAAGGAATGGCCGAGGCATCAAGAAGAATTGAGACGCGAAGTTGGACGGGGACATGAAGGACGGGGACAATAATATGGAAAGCACGGTGTACAGAACGGACTAGGAGCGCCCGTCGTTCCAACACGCTACATCCACCACTACTCTCATTGGAAGAAATCTCGCAAGGTACCTGCCATCCCCATCTCTCCCGCTTTTTCCTCCACTACCACCACAACCATATTCAATTGACGAGAATCCGAAATTCAAATAAAAATTGCAATGGCCGCCGCCACTGGCGCGGTCGACGTACAATAGGCAGGCTACTACGTTAACAGACCAATTTTAGTGAAAGTTATTTCAATATATACTATCGTCGGAGAATACAATATGCTTCTCGAGATGCGCCCTTGCTAAACCTTCCACTTCTTCTGTCTTATTTTTTTACGCACTGGATATAGCTGTTTTTGCGGAAACAAGGCATGCTGCCATAAAAAGTGGCTGTACTTGTCAAACGACTGCTACAACAGAGAAACACCCCAATGTCTCACCACTTATTCGACGGCAACTCAAGTCACCTGACCTCCATATGCCTGTTCGCACCACAATTGCCAGCTTTACTTAAGATTCTAATCGATGGTATTCTCAACAGATATTGGGCCTCAGTCACGTTTAAAATTACAACACCAACCCAATGTCTATTTCAAAGTTGGTAGTACAAAGCTAGATACTTAGTCTCTACAAACTAGAGCAGCCATCATCATTGCTGTACCAATCTCGTCAAGCCCTGAGCTCCAAGCACTCAAATCATCTAAGTAGTCCTTTGCCAACGAAGCCTTAGAAGGTTCTTGTGCGTGGGATAAAAGACCAACAGTTAATATGTCTTTTGTTTTCCTAGTGCTGAGATATTTCCGATATTTGGACTCCCAATCGGGTCGACTTTTTGCTTCCCATAGTTCCTTCGTACAAGGCAGAGGACAATAGGTAAAACCTGGACAGTCAGTTTTGCTTTTACTTTCGAAATATCCAACGTTGAGATCATATAACATTGCGATCAGGAACAGAACTATGAGACTTCTAGACGGAATTAGGTTACTGGCATCCAGAATAGTTTAGTCATGGTGAAGATGGAATTACCGGCGCAAACTTTCCTGGTAGGACCACTCTTCCCAGGTTGGCATCAATCCTTTTTTTTCTTCATCGCATTGATAGCCATTATTCATGAGTTTCAGAGACATCTCCTTTAATGCAGATATATACGTTAGCGAGAGATCTATTCGGGACCGAAGAGCAACAGACCCCCATAGATACAATAAGTTTAATACATTGAGCTTCTTCATGCGTACTTTCAGATGCTTGCAAGAGAATGTATATGACTATAGCTTGAAGCGCAGCCAACATATCGTACCTGTCGTAGCCGTTAAACTGTTTCTGGGTCAGCCGCCAATGAAGGTAGCCTCACAATAGTGTATTGGCTTTGAAGCTGAAGTGAGATTGATAAGATGAACTTGCCTCCGTATAAAGCCTGTGCTGCTCTGAAAATATTGTTTTCCAGATGAAGGGACTACTCGCAGCAGTCTTGCCTTGAATCATGTGGACAAGACTGACACAGTTTGCCAAGGGCTCTCGAAATTGTCGTATCCCTTCTTCCTCCTGAATATATGATCGGGAGCTAATCGCAGCGTTTGCATGGATAAAAGATGGAAGCGTTGAGTTGTCGAGCAACATTTCCGGATATGCATTAACTATGCTGATTATATATCTTGCTATTAATAATCGCCCATTCGCAAATGATTTGATACGTTGAAGTACCCCCGGATATTTCCTTGGTGGTTCTTGATATATCAACCGTGTAGGCGATGAATTCGCAAGAGCATTTTTTGACCCTTGCATTAGAATGGGTTCAGCCAAGAATGTACTCTCTGCTACATTGGCTCGAACAAAATCTGGTGTTTCTATGGTTGTTTGATTCCAAGTATGGAAGGACTCGGAATTTGGAGCATTTTGACAGAGCTGCTCAAAAAATAAAGAGGATAAGATACTATCTTTTTTGTGAGTGGTAGATTGCAGGTTTGATATTCCTTCCATAGGTGAATAACTTGCTGAATCTAGTTCTACTGGATCAGCAGCCAACCAATTCAATCCTTCTGAAATAATGTCGGAATCATTTTCGTAAGGAAGAAATGATCCATGAAAGATGGGTTCTTCACCCGATCTGAACGAGGTAGTCTTGCTGTGTAAGCCTTCCGGATTGAGCTCCACGGACCTAGGAGACCTGAATAAGCTCCCGTCGGAAGAAGTATCTTTCGCATGACCTCGAGACAGGTTTTGGTCGCTCTTCTCGTGCCTAATATCTCCGTAGTTACATCGTAGCCCCCGATGCAGGCACCGAGAACAATGCGGAACTGCCAATGAGCATCGGGTCTTCGCGCGCCGACATTGCGCACAGGAGATTTTTTTGGGAGCTGGCATGGGTTAATACTGTGGATGAATAATCGATCAATAAGGGCAAAAGCTAAATTCCATTTAGCGCTTTTATTCGTGATTTGAGGATCTAGTTTCCAACATCATACAAACTGGAAAAGATGATATTGTCCACAACAGATACGTTACCAATAGTTGACGAAATAAAGTTCCGGAATTGTAGTCATTCTAACTTCAGGAAGCTTAGCGTACGGAAGACGCCATGCCTAATATATACTAGCTCCGGAAGTTATCGAGCGGCATAACCCATTTGAATATCCAAAACGTATTCATTGTATAATCTTGCTCGTTTGCTTAGAAATATTGCTGGTAAAGCTGGGGCAAGTCAACTCGTGTTCCCATAATGTACAGTTCACATCCGAGTCATAAGTTTAATAAGTCAATAGCTTGATTTAGATATAAACCCCCGCCTTTTCCACCTTCCTTTGTCATTTTCTTCTCCTACAACCATCTCATCATTCGTATATAATATTATACAAACCCCTTTTATTCCAAAGTTCTCACCAAAAGGATTTTCAGCAATGTCTCCAATTCGTGTTGGCCTTGTTGGCCTGACAAAAACAGCTAGCCTTACAAATGGATGGGGACTTACTGCACATATGCCCTCGCTCCAAGCTTCTCCTCATTACCAAATTGTTGCTATTTGCAATTCTACTAAGGCTAGTGCTGAAGAATCAATTAAGACACATAATCTTGGTTCCGAAGTCAAAGCTTATGGATCTCCGGAGGACATGGCTAAAGATCCTAATGTTGATCTTGTAGTCGTAACTGTCACAGTTTCGAAGCACTATCAGATCGCAAAACCAGCACTTTTAGCCGGAAAAAATGGTAAGTAATCTATTAGCAGAGTTACAACCCTATGCATGAATAACAATGTCAACTTCGACTACTGGGCGGAACATGTCAAGCTGACTAGTAGCAGTCTTCGTCGAGTGGCCCTTAGCAGTAACTACTGCTGAAGCAGAAGAGTTGGCTAAAATAGCTAAAACTCACGGAAGCAAGACAATTATCGGACTACAGACAATCAGTGATCCTCTTGTCATCAAGATCAAAGAAGTCATCGCCAGTGGAAAAATTGGGAAAGTGCTTTCTACAACAGTAAAGGGCGCATTGCCTTATATTTCTGGGCCAATGTGGCCGGCTTCTGTACAATCTTTCCTAGAGATGGGAAGTGGAGCTACACCTGTGGAGGTGATGCTCGGCCATTGTGAGTAACATCTCATATCAATTCAGACTCCTATAGAGCATGAAGCTAAAGGAATCCCTTCTCTCTATAGACTTAGCTGCTTTCACTCGAGTGCTTGGGACTTTCCAGGATCTCACATCCGTTTTCAAAACGCTATATCCAACTACTAATATTGTTGATGCTGCTGGAAACGTCGTTCACGCCAATTTTGTAAAATCTGCACCGGATCATATTTTTATCCAAGGTACACTTAAATCTGGAGCTATAGCAGCTATCAACTTTCGCGCTGTTGAAAAGACCGTTGACGGTACCGGAATACGCTGGACTATTACTGGTACCGAAGGAGAGATTGAGCTTACTACACCTGAATTGACGGGATGGCACATGGGAACTTCTGCAACTTTCAAAATGTATACTGGGCAAGGAGAAATCGAAGACGTGGATTTTAGGGATCCGCACGCGGCTGCCCATGTTTTATCTATCCCGTACCCAGCCAAAAACACAGCTAATGTGTATGAAGCATTTGCTACTGGAGCGAAGGATAAGTATGCAACCTTTGAAGATGCAGTAGCTCATCATCATCTATTAGATACTATTATCAAGAATTCTAGGTAGATTACGGAACAATGGTGCTGCGCGGAGTTGTTAGCAATTTTCAAGAGAAGCTTAGCCCGGCATGGAGGAAAAGGCTTGCCGCGTAATGCCTGGATCCTGGTAGATGTCGTGGTGAGAATCTCAATATAGAAACCATACTTTTGCAAAGTAAATGAATTGTTTAACAACTATGTTTCATTCTCTCAGTTCCGCCGGTGAGAAGAATCCACGTTATTCTCCTAGCATTCGCCACTATCCTCCCACCCATCCCAAGCTCGCTTATGACAGCCTGCCCTGTCGTGCCAGCCCCTTCAGGATTTGAATATATCTATTCAATAAAGATGGATCGCAATAGCCTGGTCCCATGTCGCAACTCTGTAGTGGGTGTTCTAGAGAAACAGTCTAGAAACGAGATGATCGGAAGTACTTACCCAGATGGGTGAAGTACGATTGGTGAAAACTCCCTGGGTTTAGCGGCAACTGCCCGTGCCACCGTATCGAGTAGGGACGTGCAAAGAACAACTGCGGGGCGGTTGCCTGACTTCGTTCAGCCTCGTTCTTTAGATTCAAATACACCTCGTCGCCATCTTCTCAACGACTTTTTCTCATTTCTTGTTCAAAATTATCCAACAGCGCTTGTAGGACTATGGCAGAGTAGTTCCCTAATTTCTGAGTGGTATTATCTTTGAATCAATTATTTCACTGCGGTAACGTTTCTGCTTTGACGCCATGAAAGTCTGGCAGACAATTTTCAAATTCGCAGGGCTAACGGGTTCATCATACCCATCACTGCCCTCGAACCATCCAGCATCGATTCAGTTCTCAACATGGCTTACATTGTTCAATACCGCTGATAAAAATGCGCTCCTTGAATATCACACCGGCGCTGTATTTCCATACTCTGTCGCCAGCCGTGATGTCTCCAATGTCATCCATGAATTAGGCCTCGCCAAAGTGAGCGGCGGGTTTGATATTGTAGACGTTGAGTCAATCTCCGATCCATCAACCGTTGTTGTGGTGATGAAGGAGAAAAATCGTCCTCAATATGCCAGGGCTACAATGGTTCTTAATTTGTCTCAAGGCAGCTATCCCGTCACAATATTTGATATTGGGCCTATTATAACACCTATCAAATTCATCCCCGAAGACGATCCCCTACGGCCGAAATACGAAAAAGCCCTCAATCCATTAACAGCTGATACACGACGAGCTGTCATAGATGGGATTGCAGAAGTCTTGCGAGATCAATAGATTATTCCAGGAGCAGTGGAGATTATGATCTTTGCATTAGAAAGCCATCTCGAAAACGGCGATTATAACAATATCACAGAGGGTGAGAAATTCGTTGCTCGGCTTACAGAAGATTTACATGCCTCCGGTCATGACAAGCACATACGAATCGTCTTCGTCGAGCAGCGAGACAGCCCTGACGGAACACATCCAAAACCCCAACCTGGAAAAGTCCTCGAGATCTTCCGTCGCATGAACTTTCGCTTCAGCTCCGTGTCCCTCGACCACACCACTATTCCAGGCCGCGCTATTGCCACTCTCGGTATCAATAGCTTCATTCCTACTGAACCAAAATTCTGGACGGATTATCAAGAGATCCACGCTGCTATAGGCAACATTCTAAGCAAAGTCTCGGATGCGGATGCACTACTGGTCGACCTCCGCCACAACTTCGGAGGGAGTCCTTGGACCGTACGGTTTATTTTGTCCTACTTGCTTGACAACGGACCTGTACATATACTCGACATGGTAGATCGTTCCGGAAACGTCAATGAGTCTTTCTATACCCTCCGCGCGTCTGAAATTCCCGTAGGCACTACTTGTTTCGGGGGCACAAAACCTCTCTTCGTACTCACGGCCAAAACTACTCTTTCAAGTGGTGAAGAAATGGCGTACGATCTCCAGGCATTAAAGCGAAGTACAGCCGTAATAGGAGAAGGGAACAGCGTTACAGTAGGTGCAGCAAGTCCGAATTTCAACACCAGGCCTATTTGCGAAGGTATTTTCGGAAAGGGCTGGTTGGTTGTTGCGGTGCCATGTATGCGGCCTGTAAATGCTATTACGGGCACGAGTTGGGAAGGGGTGGGTGTTCTGAACGATGTTGTGGCAGGAGCTGGAGAGTGGGAACATATAACTGATGCGGAGGAGGTGGGGAAGAGCTTGGTCAAAAGGATTCTAAGTGAAGCGGATAGAGGGGAGTTGTGATGTGAGAGAGAGTAACTGGAGGAGTGAATGGTTTTAACGAGATATGACTTTATAGACTATTGGAGGGGGCAATGGTTCGCTTATTTGGCTTTTTATCTCTTTCTTACCGGAGAGAAGCTAGCTCTCCCCTGCAGTGAATTATGATTTAGGCGATTCTGGATAGCTAGCAATTTCAGGGGATCCAGGTTTCAAGAGAGTGTTGAGTCGCTCGCACGTAAGAAAAGTAATTGGCAGGATTAATAAGTTTCAGTGCAAGAAGACAGAATTTGGTAATTACCCTTGGTTCTTATTAATATACTTGAACTAATAAGTTTTTAACACTAATTCAGGGGATATAATCTTTAAGATGTTTGTTTAATCTGTATTCCTTTTTGTGTTCAGTTGAGAAGCGCGGACTTCGAAGGTATCCCAGCAGGAGATAGAAACTCGTACACCTCCCAATCGAAACCCCAAATCTCTTGGTCCTCCCCTGGCTCGTAATAACGCTCATACTACACAGTGCAGCTGGAGACGTAGCTCACCATGGCTGCCGATACGAGTAGCCAGCCCAAGGGAAGCTGCCCCGGGTAATTCGTAACGAATTTCTGTGAGACTTCGCTGATCATCCGCATTGCAGTAGCTGTTAGATCTCTCGAGGCATCTTTAGCCCCAAGATAATTGAAAATTTAAGCAATGGAAAATAAATTTCTTTTTTTTTTTTACCGATGTCCGTACGATCTAGAAAACCCCGTTGAACTAGGACAATTACGGATACATCTTGAAGAGGAAAGTAAAGAATAAATGGAGATGTAAACTGCAAGCGGTTGAAATTCAAACTGGCCCTTAGTTATATGAAGCTATGTTTGATTGAATATGAGATGTTTCAAAGTGCTCCTATTGGCTAGTCAACTAGGATATCAGCCCGTCAGTCCAAACTATAAGGGTTTGAGCCAGTTCTAAGTTAAGCAAACGTCATTCATTACTTAGGCGGTAGAACTAACTTTGAACTTAAATCCTCGACATCGCACCACCAAAATTCATCCTCTTAGCAACCTACCTTTTCTACACCTACAACTCCCCTCTCCTACTCTGCCACAATCACAAACAAGTTCAGCTATTCCGATTCGCAAACTACAAAAGACAAAACATATCTGCAACTCACTCAAATCATTGCCACTCCTCGAGGCGCGGAGATCCAGAACGACGAAAATATCCCGCCAACTGTTAATAAGAAGAAATGGAAGAAGCGTCCATGGAGCGATGCTGAATTTCTACGCCAGCTCCGAGAAGAGAGAGAGGCTTTTCATTTCGGACGCCGCATGGAGCACTTCTTCGGCACGCCTCTCAACCTGAAAGCTGATCTTCCACTTCCACTCCCAGATTACGAAGCCGCATTCAGCTATTCAAAATACTGGGTTGAGCAACTCCAAGACATTTGCAATAAGGCGACAGTATCTATACCACCGATCATCACACTTCGGGCATCCCTTTTTATCAGTATTTATGTGGTTAGTTACTCTTTCTATCTCTTATTAGAGAAATACTAAATCTATTAATAGAAATTTGGTCGTATGGCGATATCCACACCACAGATATCGAATTTGCCCGCTTCTTCGCTAAATTTATCGAGACATCGCGTAGTGACGGCGAGAGAGTTACAACACAAGACATTCTCAAGCTACATAAGATGCTACTCGATGCTGCTGATACTGCAAAGGCTAAAGGCTTTATCAAGGAGGACCCGGCAGAGAAGATCGCCCCTGGTATCAGGGACGTCTGCTTGAGAGCCAACCATCAAATTGAGTACTTCAATATCAAACCTCTATGTCGCTCCTTGATTATTATAATCGAAAATCCAACTCGACAGCGCGAATCTCGTTTCGAGCAGCAATTGGTTCGTTTAGTCCAAACGGGGTGTACGGTGGGACTCAGCCAGCCTCTCAGCTTTCAAGGCTTAGAGGTTCACAAGGTTATTACTGAAAATGAAGTCGTTGTTCTGTTGCCAGAAGCAGTCCGCTTTATCATGGATTTGGATGAGAAGGAAGAAGCACTACAAGTAAGCCGAATTTTTCTTCATATTTCCCCTCTTCTGTAAATTTGAGAGGCGTGAATAAATGGTATAAATATCCATCTGTTTGATTTCCCCCCAAAAAAGAAATGTGATAAGTATTGACTGTATAGTAGGAGAAGCGAGACTCGACTGTGCTAGAGACTTGGTTAGGCGACCCTCAAGATCGGATCACCAGGATCGAGAAAGCAGCCAAGGCTTCAGAACCTATGTGGACCGCCGGATTCTGGCCCACGGGTCCGTTTACAGAGTGGTGGGAGCTGGCAAAGACACTCTAGTGAACATTTATGCTACCAGGAAGTACCTACTCAAGATACGGAGGCATCTCATAGATAGAAGACTGTGGGGGGTAACTTTCCTGTATGCATACCATATGTAGGCTTGTAAAAGACTTTGTAATTGTTAAACCAATGGTACCGAGAAGGCGCCTCTACCCCACCAACTCTCCCAGACTCAAGTCAATTCGTAGAAACTATTGCCTGCGGAATGGATTATGCAGCGACCAGAATTGGACCGAGTGCAGAGTCTAGCATTTAACAAGTTCTCTTGTTTCCGAGGAGTACGCATGGTACATATTATATCGATATAATACTAAGCTAGTGACATGATTGATGATGGTGTCTCATTTACGGGTTTGCCAAAATCGATATATGGAGCCCTACGGTACTGGTATACTATGAGTATTAAGCAGAAATTCGTTTTCATCTAGGTGAACATCCGTAAGACAATCCTAGAAGAGGTGGAAAATAATGGGAGCGATCACCCAGTCTTAGGCAAGTGGTAAATTCCTCCGTTTCAGTTACGGGATAAGGGCGATGTTGAGAGCCCGCTGATTCGCAGTGCATGTTGTAGATAATATAAGATGGGAAAAACAGCGTCAAAAACTTTTTGTCTTCTTCGGATAGTAAGAGATCAAAATCACGACTCGCAGCCTAAAGCACCGAATATGCTCCTATAAGTGAGTGGTCAGCCTAGAACTAACGTCTGCATCTCCTCTAAATTTCTGCCCAATACTCCACGCCAAAGCCAACGCGTCCTCAACATACTGTAGGCAAAAAAACATAAGATTTAGGACTCATCTCTTTCCAAGTCTCATTAAACGCTAAAGTTTGCAAGTCGGGGGGGAATCTCGCAATAATACTATAGATCAGGTCGGTTTTCAGTCTCTTGATGCGCTTTATTTTTGAAATATTTGTAAATATAATGTGAGTCATGCCTCTGCCTTGTAATGAACGATCCAAGCTCTCAAACACTGCCACGGCATCTCTCTGGTTTGTCATTAGGCTCAAAAGAAGTATTTTTGGGAATAGGTATAGAGTTGGGTACCCTAATAACAGCTCAGCTCGGGTAGAATCTCAATGGAGGCCAGTATAAACCTATTTGTTTCCATTGCGTCGAGGAACCAATCCGCAGCAGCCTTAACGCTCATCTCATTATGCCCGAAATCCAGATACCATTGACTGCCATCGCTATCAAAAATGGACCCAAACCTGCCAGGCCAATCTCACTAGGCTATTCAATTTCCCATATCTTCTCGCTTCCTCTTCTTGGATCGCTGAAAAAGCTCGTGTTCTAGGCTTAAGAATCCCGCCTTTGTGCCAGGTAATATGCTTAATTGTCAGTCCAAGCTGCAAATGGTTTATTCCTGGTAGAGTAATAGTAGTAATAACGGGTTTTATAACAACAACTATGCTATCGTACTCGCTACCATTATGTGTCTCGATAATAACGACATCAATCTGTTCGCAAATGAATATATGAAATACTAAACGAGCTATAAACTATAGGTCTTGAGGTCTTGGATTATATAGGATATTTTACGTCTAAGAGAGCGTAGCATCGACGTCAAGGACGTAGTGGGAGATATCGTTTGAAGTGTAGGACATCAGATGGTACCAGCATAATTCGTTGGATCTTGGCGTTCGCAGCTTCAAACTACGGTGGTGAGGCATTATTTGGCTTTAGATGATACAGTTTTCTAGTCATCGTGCTGTGACTTTCAGAGGATAAAATGTCTTGATCAAGGCGTCGTGAATCTTGCTTCGAGACAGAAGAGTATAAATCTTCTACGAAGCGCCAGAATACTCGCCTTCGCTTTGTGCCATAATTTCAGCATCACATTTCTCTCAAAGTCAGCCTTCATTATTCGTTCCGCTGGTCGGTCCTCCTTTATAAACTTAATTCGATTTCACTTCGAGAAAGCAAACTAAACGGAGCACTCAAGATGCAACTTTCAACCATCCTTCTCGCTCTCTTCGTCAGCGCTGCTGTCGCTGTTCCGTCAGTTACTGCAAACGAAGCCACTACAATCTTCAACCGCGCAGTAAATGCCGGACGTCCGGTAGCAACCGGCGCATGCTGTATAGCAGACAAGAGCAAGAAGGGTGATAGGTGCAAGTAGAGTAATGGCAAGGCGGGTGTTTGCGCCGTTGCGGATAGTGCTGGTTGTCAGTATACCTTTTTTTTAAAATACTTATATAAAATAAGAAGAACGAGAGCTTTCAGGAGGACTTCAGTGCTAATTCAAGCCTTAGGTAATGCGGCTTTGACTTGCGTCTAAGTGATATCGGGAGGTAACTACGGCGGGAAATGGTAGCGGGACAGGGGGAAATAAACTGGCGAAGGGTGGGAGAAATTCGTATCCAACAAAAGATAAGGCTTATACTACGATGCTGAAAATTAGCTTTCTAAACGTGCGCCATATTAGTATAAATAATCAAGAACAAAAAGGCGGACGGGTTAACCATTTAACGAATAAGTAGTCGGTAAGGCTCCTAGTTATGCAGCAGGTAGTCAGTCTCACTACCTGCTTAGAGTTAGAGGGCTGTGGCCGCGTGTATAGCGGTAAACTCTTATTCTAACTGAAATAAAGGTCCTATAAGAAGCTTTTCTTTCTTTACTTCGCACTTCATCCATATTTTTCTTGCAACTTTTCTTGCCCTCAGAAGTAACGGGGGTTGTTGCAATAAAATTAAAAAAATCTAGTAATAACAAAAAGATTTTTAAACAGGTGTCTATTCCAGATGTCTATTCTAGAATAGCTAGGCAACCAGACTCTGCGAATTAGGAATTGAGTAAGTATAACGAATCCTATTATTCCTTGATTTTAGGGATAGCAGGCAGGGATATAGGAAATAAAGGGACATTATGAAGAGTATGAAGACGTGGACAGTACGAAATGCAAAAAAGCAAGATTTACAACAGGTAGAAAGGCAGCTACGCATAAGCCTAGGAGGGATAGGCACATAGGCTTCGGCTAGCGGCACCGCTCTCGACCATCTCGTACTTTTATTAATTCATAAATCCTTCCACCCATCTGCAAAGTGACCGATTTAGATAGCAAGTGAACACGAGATATCTTCAGAGGAATGCTCTAGGGTTCAATGGCAAGGCAGAGAGAGGTGGCGGCCGCTTAGCAGTCAAACCTGACTATGTGAAAGCTTATGGAAATCATTAGACACACTTCAATTTAACTAGCTTTGCTGCCCTCGTATTTCTGGCCTACTCTAACAGGCAGAGTGGGCAATATATTTCGTGGCTGGGTAGACAGTCTGTTCAACTGGTGCGACATGTTTAGTGCTTTGCACAGGGGATGGTTGAGAGGAAAGGGGGTCTGCACGCCAGCGGCACAGCAAGGCTCCGTGTCGTATGGAGAATTTGATATCTGCACGACGCTGTTCTGCTAGATCCAATCTAGACGTTCCAACAGAACGACATTTGAATTTTACACAATACGGTATTTTGCTCATCAGGCGATCTCGTTATCATATAAGAGTCAGCCTGACCATTATAGAAGCTAGGGAGAAGTTTGCCTTTCTCTTCCCGCAATCAGCCTATCCCTATAAAATCCCAGGCCTGTTAACGAAATCTGGAGTCTTCTCTTAACAGTTACAAGATCAAAAAGATATCTTCTCTTAACCACTGCAATGTCAAATTCTAATCCCGCCTATTTTCTCGATCCAAAGTATGGAAAAGTTCACGATATATGTTCTCGTCTGGGCTACACGCTCACGACTAAACGAACACCGCGATCATTTCACTTTCTTAGTCGAACGGTAGCCACATTTCGCAAAGAATTTGTCCGACGTAGGAATACTGTTTTCCCACTGGAATATTTGGCGCCTGAGTCTCAAGAGTGCGCCTCCAGCTTTCTCGAAAAGTTTCCCAAATTGTTTGAAAGCTCGGAGGAAGCACGGCTATCATCGTGGCCGATATACCCTCAGGATAAGCAAAGGTTGGCGGTAGCAAATTATCTCTCTAGTATAAAACTGAGATTGTGAATAGAATAATTGAGGACCTCGCCAAACTAATGTGTACACAAGAACACGTTTACCGACGGAATGTGAGCTATAATACAAAACAGAAAAATCTGGTAGGGATCAAAAATTCCCGGGCACAACCATCTTTAACATAGCGTAGAGATCCAACGAAGAAGAAGATGATCTTACAATAGAGAGCGACAGCGGAAACGATGACACGGAGAGATTGACGGATCGCGTAACATCCCAAGAACATCAGACGCAAAGACATGCCAGGGACGAATTTGGGAAAGATATTACGTTCGTCACTAGTCCTTTTTCTTTTCATTAAGTTTCTATGCTGATAACTAAACCTTGGCTCAGTGCTCCTGATCAACAGGTTCCAAACAATATTAAAATCCACCTCGACTTTGCATACCCACTCAAAGAATCAAGCGAGGGGAAATCCTGGGAGGGAATATATACCGTTGGTTCTCCCCCATCAAACTTCTCTTCGCGCTGGAAAGTTCCAAAGAGATGTGGCAGTAAATCTTGCTGCTCCTTAACGTTCCATAAAATAATTGAACTCTGATATTTTTAATTGCAATATTTGCTAATATTTCCAATAATCGGTGTAGAGCGAACCTTTGCCAAAATATCTCAAACCCTTTGTATTTCGATACCTCCACGAACGAAACCTTTATAGCTCACGAAAAACAAATATCGAATCAATAAAGCAATTTGTACAGGATCTTAAACATCATTTAAAGATTACCTGTAATTCTCCTGAACAGGAGGAAAAGGTTCAGAAAAGATGTGAGAGACTGGTCTCATACTACCCTGATTGCTGGAAGGACTTTGGACTTCTCATAAAAGAAGATGGCATCTTCAGCAAAACTTCCGAATTTGAAGAAGCTTGGAAGACCCGTCAAAGCGAGTGGGCTAAGAAAGTCCAGAATGATGTTCAATCAAGGGCCGTTGTACTTGAAGAGACTTCGTCTCAGACAGTTGCTAGTGAAAGTGATAGTCGTCAGAAGAGGGTCAGCATTCTCAAATCTTTCCCAAGCCCAATTTATTTTAGTTTCCGAGATTCTAACTATAAGAAAGAATTATTCGCAAATAGAGCATTCTCGAGGCTCTAACGATGCCCATGAGCTCCAGTCTAATGCCGGCCAGCCCAAGAGAGCCCGTCGACTCTCTGCGCCAAATCATCCAGCCAATTTCTCGGCCGACTCACAAATTTTGAGCGACGTTTCAAATACGTTGCCACCAACACCTCGACGTGCCCCAGAAGCAACGATGATTACTCGCGACGGTATTGGAGCTGTTTCTTTGTCGCCATCCGTATCGCCACTTCCAGATAGCTCCACGAGCAATGATATAACAGGCCTATCTTCTTTACCTGAGAGAAGTAGCAGGCCATATGGCCCCAATGGTGCTTTTATTCCTATGACCAAAAAAACTGTGGCAGCAGACTCAATGCCAAAGACTAGGCCCGGGAAAGCAAAACTTCAATTTATTCTACAAAACAAAAAGAACTCTCCTGATTACGATAATCCATTATTAGTAGAGGAATTCAAGGCCTGCAGCCGGACAGAGTTCTTTCATCTTGTCTGTTCTAGAAGCGGCCATTCATATTCTTCAATAGAATGTATTACATTCAAATATTTGTGGGGCCAGATTGATTCGTTTGCCGTAAATAAAGTCGGGAGTGAGCAGTCTTGGCAGGAGATCAAAGACAGAATCAAAGAGACTTTCTGGGTAATCAGAGATAAAAAGCGGAAGACGACAGTTTTTAACGTCTGGGTCATGTGCGGAGATCAAACAAAAGTAGAAGAAGCTGAGGATGATGAGGAGGATGATAGTTGGTAATGGTCCAACGAGTACTGCGGCAATTTGTATTCTGCACTTATTTTATATAGTTATTATCTCACCAAAATATCTATCAAATGCTACCAAATATCGTTTTTATGCGTAAGCAAACTCATTTTTTGATAGAGAGAATAAGTAAAAGCGGATGCCGACCCTGATAGACTTACCCTTAGGGGGCATGTCCACTGTAATTATGGTGCATACTGGATGAAACGCGCTATAATAATAGTGATCAGGCGCTGATTTGGCCACCATCTTTAGCTTCGTGCGCTGCTGCAATGGCAAATACCCTAAAACAGTCACCGGGCGCATTTCGACCTGGGCTTTGCGCCATTAAGTTACAGCATACGACGTCGCCGATTAGAATCCTTACAACTGTTGCACACGTTTTACAGGGTCTGTTTCTCGTATTTCCTATAGTTACTCGCTCTACCATTTCTCTAATAGCTTTCCCTTGGTTTCGAAATTAGCCCAGGGAATAATCCACAATCCGGCAACAAACCCCCCGAAAACTGGCCAGAGCTCTTTCAAAATCAAAAAAAAAAGAGAGAAAATAAAGAATTACTAATTACTGCTAATTGAGATAATATGGAGCGTCGAATATTACCGAAAAGGCCTCCTTTTTTATCATAACGATGGTTCTACTATACTCGAAAGCCAAATTGCACTGCTAGCCACATAATTTCTACCAAAGATGTTAATGATTTTTTATTCGGCTCCTCCCACCTAACAAATTGCTTAGATTAGAGGCGAGCCTTTGCAGCAAAAATCATTTGCTGCGTTATCATTGATATAATTACCTCTGCTACTTACAGAAGAATACTACAGTAACTCTATAATTTCTACCGCTAGCAATTCAATTCCTTGCCTTTTAATAGGAGTAAACCGAGGTGTGTATGTATTGTGTGGCTCCCCTTGCCACGGGTGAAATGCTTGGATACTCTAGGAATCAGGTCTTACGAGTTAGACTCAGTCAGCGGGCTGGTTGAAAATCTGCAAGCCACTCTACTTTACAAGGTAGCCACGCTGGACAGGCGCTCGGCTTCTCTTCCCCGGAGCTTCAGTGCTCTCGTCTGAGTACCTTGGAAGTACAAAGTAATGTACTTCGTACGATAAGGGAAGGTTGCTTCCAAAGATTTTAAGAAACCTGTAAATTCTGCGACGCTGCATGTGTGAGGTGGCGTAGCAAGTCCGAATGGTCGGGTGGAGAACCAACATGTTGGTTGCCGCTAGCCAATAAGAAGCCGGGCTCATGGTGTTGTTGCCGTATTGTATCCTTGTTGAGAGGCCACACTTGCAGGAATTGACGCACTTTGCATAGAAGCTGAAAGATGTACTTCGAGGGTACATGAACTATATCGTCGTGTCTGCCTTATTGCCGTTGTCCCTAGTCTCAGTTAGCAGGGGTGTACAGTTGCCTCACCCTTTTATTGCGGGCTATTCAAAGCCCATCTGGAAGCTATTTGAAGCTCAAATTTTCATTATTAATTCCCGGCTGCCAGCGATTCAGCAATCTATATATCTTTTGAATTCTGGATTTATGAGAGCAGTTAACTTCCACGAGGACTCATCCTCTGCACTGCTTAATTCTTCTTCCCTCACTGGGAAGAGAACACCGAGAGCGATTCCTCATTAACTTGTACTTGAGCAAATGACAGCGTCTAAGATTCAGTCCGCAAACATAAAAAGCCTTTCTTCAGAACTTGGATTTGATGGAAGCACTCGAGGGAGAGAACTCAAAGACTTCACAAAATCAATTAAAGACTTTCGCATCAAATTCGCTAGTCAAGGAAACAATCTGCCTTGGTCTCCTCCAGATTCTCCGGAGGCGCAGAAATTTGCACTGGCTTTCTGTCAAGAGAACAATCGCGCTGAGAAACTTTGGCCCTCCTGCCCCGCTCAATCTTGGCCATCTTGGTTCAAAGATCGCGATATGTAAACTCTCTCACCTTTGAATTAGAGGTACAATACTAATAACACAGTGTTCTGAATCGTCTGGCCCACATATTCGCCCTCCAGGCCTATTATCAATATCAAAAAACTTGTAAATCAGTGAACAAGGAAATGTCATCTAGAGGATTAAACCCTCCCGTGAGTTTTTTTATCACCTATGAAGCGAAATGCTAACTGTTATCAGTCAAATCGGGAGGGTGAGCGCGAGCTGAGCCCGGATTCATTGCAATTTATAATTCCACAACCTCCTACTGGGACAAGGTCACGTCCCGCTAAATCATCTACAAGAATTGAAAGCGAATGCCCCACAAAGTAAGTATTTTGCGCTAAGTTATAAATTGATATATCCATCCATGTATAACACAAGATTTGCTTATCGAGACAAATACCCTTAAAAACACTGATTGACTGTGTACAGCTCGGCTCTAGCTCGGCTTTGCAATGAGGAGATTCAATCTCTGGATCCCAGAAAAGATGTAAATATAATCAAAGAATTTACTCGGCAGTGGGTATTAGATGAGGTATGTTAAAACATCCAGCCACTATAATAGCCTTCTAAAAGAAATTTTCTCGATAGGACGCAAGTTGGCCATCATCTGCAGATATCCGTTTGAAGTCTTTCATACACGAGAATCAATCCTACGATATCGAAGCAGACTTCAAAGTTATTCCTCTGCTTAATATCTTAAGAAAGGGAACGGAAATTGAAAGTGGGGAGGCCAGGGAATTTAATGTATTGAAGGAACGGATGATAGAGCGTGTTCGCATCGTATGTGATGAGCTCCTACAGAAGGGGTTGATCCAGAAGATGCCTGACGGCCCTCACGTACAAGTTCCCTCATTTGATCATTATTGGAAGAACCGTCATGGCTCCTGGGGTCCTGGTCATACTCGAAAGACTCCGTCAGCTTCCAAAAGCTCGAGCACTTATGATATAGACCCATCCTTACCAGTGAGTCCAAGTCCGGCTGGACCATCTTCTACTGTGAAGACTATCCGGCTCTCTCATTCCACAAAGGTATATGGGCTTGAACCCTCATGACTGTCTGACATTCTAACAGTTTAATAGAGTAAAGCTCAACCTTCCTTGCTCCGGAGAAAAGCAGACGAATCAATCGGTATTCAAGAGAACAATCCGCAAAAGAGAAAGAAACAGAAGACGAATACCGGTTCAGTAAAGCCTACTTTTGACATATTTTCACCCGAAAATGTTTTGAAGACACCTTACGCAGAAATTTTTGAGGACATTTCCGAAGCCACACGCGAGAATGCAGTGACCGAAGAACATGTCAAGGCAGCAGGGGTATATAATCCTTCCATAATCGACTCAGAACGACATAATTATGCTAAAATTCACAGGAGCTCATGTCGGCGTTCACGGAAACAGATCAAGTTACAACGGCCAAGTCAAATAGCTTAGAAAATGCATCTGATGCTACCCCGGGCCGTCTAATGACGCCTACAAGTCCATTTAAAATACCCTTTGCCGATCGATACACGAGCTTAGATCCCGTACCTCCAGAGCCTATCGCGGTTACGCCCAATGAAGATATGGTTAAAACTCAGAGCTCAATGAGTCTTGATTCTAAAGGGTTTATGTCGCCAAAGCCTACGACCCCCTCCACTACCAATAGCGTCCCTACGGCGAATCCTCTGCAGCAACTTCTGCTTGTCATAGAGCAGGCAGATGGAGGATTCGATCTCAGAGTCGAGAATACACCACCCTTTGCAAAATTCCGGAATTTAAATGTAGATGAATTCTTCCTGGAGTATTCAAATATGTCTGGAGCACCACTGGATACACTCCTCTGCCTGACTTTCACCTTCGTTTTCACAAAGGGAAATATCAAGGTGATTCATAAAGGAAATGAAGAAGCATGGAAAGAACTTAAAAAACTGGCCAAGATGCTCTCTACTCTGTATAAGAGAAGGGCAATAGGAGAAGAATTCAATGTTGTAGCTGAAATCGGAGATAAGAGTGTAGTAGAAGCAAAGGAGGAGCCCGGAGATTATTAGATCTCACAAACAGTAGGGAATTGATACAAAATTCAACATCATAACTGCGCTGGAGATATTTCCCAATGAAATAATACATTTCCTATGTGCTTCTAATCTCGAAAGAATAGGCCGAAATTAGGGTTTTTAGATAGCAAATTCCTACAGAGTGGTTGATTTTGCCAATTGTTCAAAAAACCTTACGAAGGATATCTAGGCCGTCGATAAAAATATCTAAAATAAGATGATCTTTCTTACGGATAATAGCTATGTTGTTCGCCAACTTACCGATTTTTACATTCTGCGCAATGAATCATCTAGCATGTTAGGAGCACAAGAATATGCTCTATTTAATTAGAAAAGGCCGTCCTCGTTTAGTGACACCCCTCTACACCGTCACTAATATTTAGCGAACTCGCCCCGAAGTACAGAGCATTGGTTTCTAGCAATCTTGCCAAGGACCCCTGCTTCCCTCGGGGCCATACAGCTTGCAGTAAACTTGTACATCCATTTCTCTTTGACTGTATCTTTCCATTTGGTTCGCTATAGATGGTATTCGGCAATTCCCCGACGTACTAATCATTAAATATTGCATTGTCTAGTAACGTGCGAATTTTGACTGGAGCAGATTGTCATAATATTTATTGCAACCCATAGACCTAACCAACTAACTCGTAAGTAACTGATTTCGCTGACTAAGTTAAAACTGTATATCTAAGAACTCTAAGTTATATACTTTCTTGACTCGAGTTAAAACCAAACCCCTCCTGCATTTTTTATGGTCTATGTATGGTATCTTTTTCTTTGTTTTATGCATGCCTTCTACGCCAAATATCTAAACGCCAAAGCAGAAAAATATCACATCTATCCCATCCCAACACCGCAGGTCTACCACCCAAGAATGCACCTCGCCGCTCGCTAATTCATGCTGATTCCTTATTCGATAACGCCACTCCACCCCTCTTCTCTCAAAGCCCATTTGACCGCTTCCAAGACATCGTTAACAATAACCTTTGGTGCATATTTGGGCTTGGTGCCTTCTCTGAAAACTCCAGTCTTGACGAGAACGCTAGTCCAATCTGTCCCATAAGGACTCTCGTAGTCGTTTGCACCTCTGATGTCACTCTCTGGATTGTCACCCACCATGAAAACCCTCTCTAGTTTGCTGACTTTCCTCTTGACCTCTCCATTTCCGCCGAGAACTTGCGCTCGATGCTTATTTAGAACTCTCTCTGCGTATTTGTAGGTATCCGGGTATGGCTTGCCGATAACTGTCCGTTCCAGTTTCGCACCATTGGTAGTCGCGTCCCAGACTCCTTGCAGAGAGGCTTGAAACCCGCCTTGTCCAAGCCGGGGCATGTGGTAGCTGGTTGCCCAGAAGAGGTCAGGGTTGGAGAAGAACAGTTTTGGTTGACCGTCTTGTTGCCAGCCATTGTTGGGAAGAGACGGGTCTCCATTCTTCTCGGAATATGTCCCTAAAATTCCCTCTTTGGAGAGCAAGAGGTCGAGGATGATCTGGGAGTCTACGGCCCAGTCTCGTGGGTCATTGAAAACAAAGATTGCGTCGATCTTGAGAGACTCCGAAGGGTTGTCATGATTAACGGCGCGTGGGAGGGGTCGGACCACGGAATTCACAGGTGACATGAAGGGCCAAATGGTAGGGTAGGCTGTAAGAATATCTGCTGGAGTGACGACGGTGGTAAACCCATATCTGATCTGGTATCAGAAACGAAGCTCTTCAAAAACAGATGAGCACATACTTCTCTGCAACTATGCGGCACTTATCCCCATCACCACCAGTAACCAAAATAGTTTTATCCTTCAAACTCTCGATTGTATCAGACCCGTCAACTAGTTGCTTGAAAGGCGTGTGGGACTGGACAAAATTCTCTTCCGTAAGGGGAACTCCCAGTTTCTTGGTCAACTCGGCAACTCTTGTGCTCTCGTGCTTCCCGCCCCCATTGGTTAAGAGGATGAATGGGAGGCCATTGTTATGAAGGTATTGCAGCGATTCTGCTGCACCTGGGATCGGGGCCGAGGATCGTAGAAGCACTCCATCGATACTGGCGTTCGCGTCAGTCTCGGTAGAACTTTGTAGCTCAGCGGCACTCACTCGAAAGCAAAGGCAAAACTGGGCATTCTGTCGTCGACGGGCACAGCAGAGCCGCTATTACGCCGATGTCTCGTAGAAGGAGTCATTGTAAAAACAGTCTGCGGTGCGCGTCGCGAAGCTGATGCTGGGGATATTGAGGGTCGCGAAGGTTGAGGGTGGTAAGCGCGGGTAGTCGTGGTGCTAAGTATTGGGTGTCTACGCGGCATAAAGGATGCGGAGCCTAATATTTGACCGGTCGGCCGAGGCAGGGCCTTTTTTACAGCTAAGCCTGGTGGCGGCATCGTGCACAATTGTTTGGGTGCGAGGGGTGGTGGTGGATATTCTTTGTGCTGGGAACGTAGTGGTGGAGGGAGTAGCACATGTAAGAAGTCGATCAAGGTTGAAGGATGAGCGGTAGCGGTAGCGGTAGCGGTAAGAGGAGCTTCGATAGCCTTGACGGTCTTGATAGGCAATCCTCGGCAGAACTAAAACTAGAGTTAGCGGTAAAACGCTTATCTCGGGTGGTCAGTGCTTTAAAAGGAGCGATCCCGTCCCCTACGCTATGAGTCAACCATTGTACTCCCTACTCTCTACTGTATTCTGTACTAATGGCTTATAGGTATATATCCAGTGACACCAGCTTTTGCCCGAGTTACATGGGCCCTACGGGACCTAGTTCTCCACACTTCTAGCTCTGCTAGTCCGGGGTAATGATTGGAATCTACCTCTGAACAGTACATTTTCGAATTACGTGCTAGACTGGCTGACCCCTCTCTTGCCCAAGGGCATCTCGGTTGAGTAGCCGGAAATTCCGCCATTCGGGACAAGTCGGGTTACGAAAGCCAAATGTTCAGCACATTTCACCGTGTACGGCTTTTATGCCAGTCAATCAAGTGTTGTATTGCACTACTACATATGAGCTTTGTTCAGCTTTGATTCTCTTATGCGCGATTTTCGTCAGGCAGGGCTTGTTCAAAAGCCCGTTAAAGTTGAGGGCCGAATAGCTCTAGTGTGAAAGGGGAATAGTTGCACATTGATACGAGTGTACTGCAAACACTCGGCGGCTCAAGCGACAATTGCCCCGGCGTAAAAGTAGGAAAAGCTTGTGGCAGCCTGAGATGCTCGAATCAATTTGTAAGAAAGAGGCTCTTGTCTATCAAATTCAAAGTGATTGGCTGCTAAGTGCGCCAGACAAGACTTCTTGAAAGACAGATGACTTCATCCATCTGATAGAATATTATGAAAGCCTAAAAATGGGGAGAGATTGTGGGTCCAATAGTTGATTATAGCTTAAGGATTTTTATTATTCAATTTTCCCCTCCTAAGCTCAGCGTTCCAACTATTCAGCATAGAGGTGGTTTGTCTCAATGAGAGCCATCCCTAGCGGCACGTGATTATCCATACCGCCGTCAACAGCCAGTGTACTCCTTTTTTTCACCACTTGACCCTTTAAAACAGCGCATGAGGGTTCGTTGCGTCGGCTGGTAAGCTTTGGGTTACATCCCAATGCTCAACAATACAGCTTCCCAAGTACCGATAGACGTCCATGTAAGCGATAGGGGGAGTTCCACCTGGAATGTCCACTCTGTAATGCACGTATCCAATATCGTTAACCAGCCCATTGTGCATCACGGTAATGTTCACTGTTGGGATGAGGCCTGCAAGGGAGGTGATGGTATTGTCTCGTCCGTTCTTGCCGTATGGATTGTGTTCAGTAAGGTTCACATCGACGTAGGTATCAAATGAGCCTTTCACATCTTTGGAGACATAGAATTGTTTGACAAAGCCATTGAATGCTGTGAGTTGATCGGCAGCAGTTGCAGTGGTATTCGCCGGGCAGTAGGTTACCGCTGCAATTGGCGAGACGAGAAAGCTGGAAACGAGGAGTGCGAGCTTCATGGTGGATGATTGTGAGAGTCTCATAGTGATTGAATGCTGGAATTGACTTGAAGATTAAATATTCGTTTCCAGCGTTGAGCAGGTAAACAAATTTCTTAAATGTAAATATGGCCCCTGAAGTCGCAGGAGGATGGGGAAGTCCGAGAGGGGAAATTTCACTGCTTACTCTGGATATTTATGCAGGAACGGTCGATCCTGGATATTGTTCTTAATGAATTCCCAATGAATTATTAGGCAAATTGAATTGCCGATATGCGTTCTAAGCCCACGATGTTCAGATGCTGATTTTCAATCGCTCTTCAGCGCAGACGATGACGGCATCAACGATGCTGGGCCGGCCCGGAGATGATGAACGAGATATGTTTATCTCGAAAGAAATTTATGGCTTGAAGATATCAAAGGATGCCTGAGTCTTACTTGGGCTTTTATATCTCCAGATCACATGGTCTATTTACTCTTGGTGAACTCATTCCGGAGGATGAGCGATCGAGAATATTGACGCAAAGAGAAGAAAATACAGTGGCTAGCAAAGTTAGCGACGAAAGCCTACTCTGTTTTAAAAGGCCTAACTCCGATACTAGGGGTCTCTTAAAACCACTGCTTTAGAGTTCGCATCTTCAATACCAGTTGCCGGGTTGAAATTGCGTTGCTACGGAGAATGCTCCACGGCACGTATCACTCTACGTCAACTTTTGCGGGACAAAAGTATAGTACAGGTCAAATTATTATTATACTAAAAATAGAGAAGACAAAATTGCCCAGTCATTTCTATTGTCCGGACGAACTCATGGATCGAAAGGATCATGTCACGGATGTCGCGGCCTCGTTTACTTGGAACCAGCTCGTATATCGATACATGGTAACCAGGTACCAAAAGCTCAGTCCATCACTTTAAATTGAGCCCGTACCAAACTTTGTTCAGACGGCGAAAGGGCCAGGTAAGCTCTCAACGTATGCAGCTCACATGGACATTTTTCAACGAATAAGGTTCCTGCTTTGAGGTTGAGATTAAATGTGTCGCTAAAATTGGAGATCCTACAGAGTATGAATTGAACCTCAAAACCGACAACAGTACGAATCAACCAGTCTGCTGATATTTGTCGAGTAAAGTTTTGCCAAACTGCTTCTCTTATGCATTTCAAAAATTCCCGTAGTAAAGTTAGAAGTCGTCTTTCTAGCAATGCCTAAACAAGATTCATTTCTCCACTTTAGGCAAGCGGCGGGAGACCCTGGCTTGCAGCTTGGAAGCAAGCAAAACTCAATTGAAAGTCTTACCCAAATTATAAGTTCAACATCTGAAAGCTTATAAATCTAGTCTTCATTTCAAGTGTTGAATACTTGAACGGGGTAGTATCTATCTCCAGGTCGACTTTACCGTCGGCAGAGTAGAATCTGAGGGCCGAGAATCCATCTGCTGCTGGTAGGGTCAGGCTGTCTCTTCAAGCCTAACATTGCCCACGTCTTGAAGGGGCTTATTTACGTGCTGTGCTTCGTAAGTAAGTATTTAGGCTCTTTTAGAAAGAGTTTCCGCATTGACAGCACTATCTGGTAATGTTAAAGGCCAAGCCACTCCCGCATCCCAGCATCACATCATACATTTACTCTAACCTTATCAACACAACTCAAGTACTCAGTCCGAATGGAAATTTCGCAACAGCCAATATCAGGAGTTTTCAAGAGTACAGATTTGGTCCTCAAAGTGGCATACTCTGAATCTCCAATTCCTTCGATGGCCTCCTATACCGTTTGGGCTTGCCCCATGAACAGACCCTCACTATCTTTTCTATGCAGCCTTCTGGATGAACCAAAAATAACCTTTGATCAATTTCGATAGGCTAGCCGATTCGTCGATGCTACTCCGAAGCTCTTAAAGCGGGTCTCCACCAGTTCCATCTCAGTCCCCTGTATTCCAAGTTTTCGGGGTTCTATAAAATATTATCTGCTTGGGAATGAATGGAAATTTTGCAATTGGCCAGAGTCTTATTCCTCGTAAAACCTTGTTGCTGGCAGCTACTTCGGTTTTTCAAAAAGTTCTCTCATTTTCCTGCGGTCTAATTTTATAGCTATGCGGTAGAACAGCATCCCGACCAGAAAAACAAGGACTCAGGTTTGGTTCAAGAAGATACCAGATTCCAAGAGTTGAGGCCAACTTCAAAGGCCAATTATTAAGCATATACTTAGACCAGAGATCTGACCAGCATAGACGTGGATATCTGGAGTTGGGTAACCAAAGAACCTTGCTCGAAAAAAGAAAGTAGAAAGACAGGGACATTTGTTGGATACGGCTAGATTCTAACATCCTAAAGATTAGGACTGGCAAAATTCTGCAAAATTCTGGCCCAGGTATAGCCCGCATCAATTGATTGCTCAAAGACTCAAATATCTGCATTTATAGCGACCTATGGTTAAGAAGTGTAATCGTGTCAATATTTATAGCGTCACATCAGGGTTGAGGTTCTGTAAAACGCACCTCGCCACGTGTCACAGACTCTCACTTCTCGCCCGGCCAGAGTGATGAGACGGACAAAACTCTCAGTGAAATCGAACGAAGTGAAGCGGCTCCGAGATCGAGATCCCGATCAAGTGGAGTAATCATTTTGTACTGCATGGCGACAAGGCGACAGCCATGCAGGCCTGACAATATATGTAGTAGGCTTTACTTCTGTGCCGAAAGGCTTGTTGCGACTCCCAGAACAGTGATGCCACGTCAAGAGGGGTTGCATTGGATCATACGAGCGACAACAACCCCGCAAAGTGGTGTGCAATGAGGCGACAATCGAGGACCTGAATTGTCCTATTGATCTCTCAACTGGCTCCGATCCTTGTATTATGAGTATGTGCTCATGCAGTCATAGCATACAAATCGTTAGCTGCATGCAAGGCTGCCGCTCCATGGTCGAGTCCTCATCGCGACGTCTTGATTCTGTTATCTTCTTGTTTCTGGATATGTTATCTTGTTCTTTCAGTGAATAGTTCATGAGAATTATTCTTCTAGTTCTGTCATTGATAGCTGAGATTTCGGTCATTCCGGTCTGGCGACAGCTTGACTGATCATATCCCAGGATGGGGGCTTGTGCCTTTGAAGGGAACTCGGATATGTACGGACTAGGCATCCGAATTGGTTTCTACCTACAATGGTTTGGAACTATTCTGGCCACATGGATTGCCGAAGACGAAGTGCCTGGTCTGCGGCTGTCCAACTCTTTTTTCGTGTCTGCTACCTTCCTCGCATTGGTTATCCAGGTTTCCAAAAAGAGCCTCAGAGCTGTGGAAATTTACATTGTCTTACTTCTCACATTTGGGGCATATCTGTATTTAGTTCCATTATATATCTGGAGGTTGGTAACAGGATGTACACCTAGATGGGACCCCACCAGGTATCCGCGAGTGCCTACAAGTAGGATGTTTAGCCTGTTAAATTTCATCCTCCTAATCGCTGTTTCCGTGTTCCAAGTATGGTTTTGGACAACAGATGTCGAAAAGGAGGCTGATGATGGGTGTGTTGAATACGGGTTTTTCTTTGCAAAAGTTCAGCTCAATAACAAGGGATTCGAGGCAGTCAATGCGATACTATATTTCCTATTACTATTTTGTTGCGCTGGAATACTGTTCATCTCCTTTTCAAAAGCTATGGGTCTTTATAAAGAAAAGAAACACCGGAGAATGAAGTGGGCGATCTCATTCATCTTCTCCAATCCACAATGCTAATGGTTATTTCTAGGAAGGTCCGGAGACTGGCATTGCAGGAGCTCATGACTCTTTCAAATGTCATCGTGGCCAGCACGGTAGTTCTGGCTACCGAGCTCACCATTCAATGGAACGACATCCAGGGTGTAGCAGATGTTTCTTCTGCGGGCCAAACCATCCCAATGGTCATTGGCATTGGTTTAGTGACCCGAGTTCTCTACGTTTCTTTTCTCGTAGACGACGGGGATGATAGTACTGGAAGCTACGATCGAAGTCGCAACTCTGCCTCCGCACGTTCGAGGACACAAAGCCCTGTTTCCATCGACCGCTTTCCACCTCAAGCGCACCCACCGCTGGGACCACGGCCGGGACCACCACCGGGACCACCGCCTCCGGGCTGGCAGCCCCCTCCTGGCTGGCATCCACATCCATAAAGTCGATGTAATTGTTGTCTTGAAGATTCTCAAGTCATCGCCAAAATTTTCCGCTTAATTTCATCATCTCACACTTGAAGCCGTATATAAACATGACCTAACCTCTTCAAACTCGTGGAGACCTACTTACATTGTTCCAGAAAATGGAAGAATGCGGGGTTGCACCCCAGCATTAAAAGTTCTTGAAGAGGAAAGAGAGCTTCTGGAAGATGAACCCGCTTATCGGGAAAAGATCAATCTTCTTCTTTCGCCAGGCGGCTAAATGCAAATTCAAGACACCTCCAATATCACTTTGAAGATCGAGATGTCTCGCTCAAACGAGAGACGGAATATTGGTAACAATTTGAGATGTCATATATATTGCGAAGGATAATATTTCCTTGAGTGTAGTGCAGCATGATATCAGTTCTGAACCTTTCAAGAGTTTGGGATTTCTTTCACAATTAGCCAATGTTGGTTACTGTTGCTAAGCCCAGAAGAATTACTCAAAATATATAATATTCAAGTAAAATATTCAAGTTCATTGAACAGCATGGAAAAA
This sequence comes from Haplographium delicatum, assembly GCA_037952705.1. Lineage (NCBI taxonomy): Eukaryota > Fungi > Ascomycota > Leotiomycetes > Helotiales > Hyaloscyphaceae > Haplographium > Haplographium delicatum. The sequence goes on from JAPZPC010000028.1 coordinate 220,729, forward strand.
ATATCATAAACACATAGATCTTTAGATTTATTGACGTATACGCCTGGATGTCTTAGCGAAGCAAGCCTCCAGGCCGGCAGAAGTGAAAAGTTTCGGCAAGGACCCCTCACTCCACCACCTCCAGATGAGGCTGATTGGACACTTCACCTGTTTCCTTATTCTTAATTCATTTATCATTCAACATATGTGTCCCACATAGGCTCTTTTGAATATCGATGCCAGGCACATGCTCTGCTATTGGCTTTCCCTAGATGAATAATGGCATCTCGTGTCGTCGGTTCGTACGGGCCACGTTATTCGAACCTTGATCTAATTCTTCTTTCTCTCTCGGCCTCTTCTTTTCTTGTCCTCTCTTTTGGTTTACAAATTGATTTCTCTCTCGGTCGGGATACTTCAGTCTCCTCCTTTTAGGAATATCTTGACCGTCATTCCCAAATGGCGTAGCGTGCAGGAAACGGGATACTCAGCTTCACACGTCTAGAATGATGCTCCCCATCTTTAACCCTCTTCTCTCGGCGGGGTTCCTTGCTCTTTATATCACTCTCACCAGTGCTACGGCACCTCCAGGAGTCCACTCTCATCTCAATGGCGATTCCCATATCATCCCAGACGTAGCACGCTACAGCAGTCTACATATGAACCCCAACCATCAATTCTTTCACCCACCCCCACAGTCTCCACGCCTAGTGATGTATGTGCAGACATTTGTGACGCCGGATATGAAGCCCCTCTCACTCCTACCACTAATCGACCAGGGGACGAGAGTCACACATATCATTCTCGCATCCGTGCATCTCCACGATGAACCAGGGGAGATTAGGTTGAATAATGACCCGTTTGATGCCCCTTGCTGGGATAGAATTTGGGATGAGGTGAAAGTTTTGCAGCGCTATGGAGTGAAGGTTATGATGCTGCTAGGCGGGGCTGCTGGGGGGACTTATACCAAGTTAAACGGAACTGAGAAAGAGGTGGACCAATCCCTTTCCCTCTTCCTATATTGAGCATCATCTGCTCCAATGAAGATACCCAAGATACCTAAAACTAACATACCCCAGTTCTACTCATATTATCACCCACTCCTCTCCCTCCTCAAAAAGCACGACATCGACGGCTTAGACATCGACATTGAAGAAAAAGACGGGATCTCAATCAGCGTTCCCCTGCGCCTCATGAACGCCTTGTACCGAGACATGGGGCCGGATTTCGTTCTGACCATGGCGCCGCTCGCATCGGCACTCTCCTCAGAAGATGGCAACAACCTCTCCGCCTTTTCGTACTTTGAGTTGGACGAACTGGCCACGATTCCGGGTTCAGATCGCAAGCTCATCTCTTGGTACAACGGGATGTTCTACGGGGGATTCGCACGCGGCCCGCCGTTCTTCCAGAGTGTGGTGCAGGCCGGCTGGGATCCATCACGCATCGTCATGGGCGTGTTGGATTGCTCTGATGATGGCCAGCCCAATGGTTTTGTGCATATTGAGACGCTGGGCCAAACCATTAGGGACTTAAGGACTGAATTTAAGGATTTTGGAGGCGTGGCCGGGTGGGAGCTGCATGACGCTGGCAAGTCAGATAGGGATGATATGGAGCCATGGGAGTGGGTAAGGGATGTTGGAGATGCCTTGTTCGATGCAATCCCGGAGAGAGTCGCGAGCGAGTTATGACAAGTAGAATCGCCATGCAACTCTATCCCATGTTACTTATATTCTATCTCTAGCTCTCAAATCAATCTCCAGGCTTCACACTAGACCGAAACTAAACTCAAGACCAGATTAATTTGAAACAGGATGGAAAGAAATGTGATAACTCCATCTACATTCAATCCAGTGAAGCCCTTACCAGACCTTGGAAAACTACATAACTTTTTCACTCATAGCTCACCCGAGCAAAATAATCTTCAAAACAGAACGATATACCGAAGTTTCAATAAGCTCTGCTAGGAACATTCAGATGAATCATTGTCGACTTGAGAAGGAAAGAGTTATTCCTTGTCCATCTCTCATCAGAAATATCTTAACTCACGACTGACATATCCTTACTGAACAGATTCTTCACCAATTGCAGAAGGGAGCACAATATTTTGTAATGCCATTATCAAATTCATTATCGCAATGCATGATTTAGTAAAGCTTCGCAAAGCAGAAAAGTAAGTAGTAGCAATGCCCCTCCTCACAATCTCCGCACAACTTAGCAGCAGACCATTCGTAACCTAGCGCGCTCTGTTCATCTTCCATCGTACGTCTGCCATCCTCATGAGCACTCTCACTGTAACTGGAAATCGAAAAAGGAGCGCATAAGAAAAGCATGCAAATAAAGAAAATTAACCTCCCCAGAAGCTGCAACTCCATTTTCTACTCCCAGAGATTGAGATTGCCGTCATTTCGTTGATTATGTTCTAAGAACGCGCCGTGCCGCTGCTCTAACAATCATCTCGTCAATCATGCCCTCCAATTCATCCCCCACATTAACACCCCAGACCTACTCCACCCCACAGAATGAACATCAAAGCAAGGAAAGGAAAAAAGGAAATGAAACAGGAAAATTATTCATAACAAAACAATGTTTTCTCGAGGAGAAACAGAGGATCTGCTCTGGATGCTATATCGAGACGAGTTATACGAATAATGTCGTCAAGAGTATGCAAACGAGCTTGTATGACCATGTTTCTTGCTTGTTTCGTGACCAAAATGTAACGGGCGATGTCGAATGTGTTGAAATACGTATTCGATCGATAGTGCCGTGAATGTTGCATTTTTGTTCCGAAGTTTTTTGGATGTAATAACATCGGCATGCCGTTCGATTACTTCAACTTTGCTGACAATTCTCACTTCGAACGTGAGTTGTCTACAAAAAAGTTGAAGCTGCTCGAGCCATGTTGTAAAATCCATAAAAATCGAAGAGTCGTAACGAGAAGAAAGCAATCCATAATGAGAAGAGTTTTCGATATAATCGAGTCAGTACCAATGCCATCTACGAGACATTCAGGTCCGGACAATGGATGATTTGAGATTAAGCAAGACGAAACTACCGTAACCCGAATGTCGAAGTCCGAAATCGGCCAAGGAGAATCGTCCCAAGGAAATAAATCAATACCACTGTTGCCCAGACTGATCTTCACGCTTCGGTCGATACGAACCAGAACTATATCCAGGACCAGTTGCTGCACCTTTCGAGGCAGAGCGCAGCCTATTTTCGGAGACTATAGCGTCAGCCATCCAGTCAGCATATTGTTCTCCCCGCGGCCAGCGTCATCGAAGCACACTAAACGCGAAGAAGAAAATTCCCTTACAAGGAACCGGGCTAGCGAGACACTCACATCCTATCACTTCCACCGACGGCTCTATTGGTATCGGGAGTGTCAACACCAGCTCCACTGGCACCACGCTCGATGGCTTTGCGGCGGGATCCGGAAATGGCTCCTGGCTTGGAAGCACTAGAGGCGTGCTGTGGGGTTGGTCCACCGGCAGTGGCAGCGTTGGTCCGGGTACGTCCAGGCTTCTCATCCTCATCCTGGGTAGGCTGCTGGCCAGCAGCCTGGGCAATGGCCTGGGCATTCTTCTGGTATTTGTAGACGGTCCAATCAAAGACGTAGTCATATTGGAAGCCTTCACGGACGAAGAGGTCACGGAAGATCTTTCGGAGATAGGAGTAGTCTGGCTTGTCATCGAAGCGGAGTGAACGAGTGTAGTTGAGATAGATGGCAAACTCGTTGGGGAAGCCTCGACAGAGAACCTCGGTGGGAGTTGTCATCTTCTTCTCCATGATGCGGTCGTACTTCTGCTTCTTTGTTGCAGCCTTCAATCCTTGCCAAGGAAGGGAGCCACGGCAGAAGTAGAGCATAACGTATCCTAGAGACTCCATATCGTCACGGCGAGATTGCTCTATTTGAGGGTTAGCAATGAAAGAGTCGTGAAAAGGGGACGAGAACACGTACCGACGCCTAAGTGAGTGTTGATGGAGGCATATCGAGCAGTGCCGGTCAAGTTCTTGTTCTCCCTATAAGGGATGTGAAAGTGGGTTTTTGGGTCACGATACTTTTTCGCCAAACCGAAATCAATTACATTGACTTGGTTACCACGCTTGCCGATGCCCATGAGAAAGTTGTCGGGCTTAATGTCACGATGAATAAAGGACTTGGCGTGAATGTATTCGATGCGAGAGATAAGCTGATCAGCCAAGAGTAGAACGGTCTTCAGGGAGAATTTTCGGTTGCAGAAGTTGAAGAGATCCTCCAAACTAGGACCGAGGAGATCGAGAACCATGGCATTATAGTCACATTCGGTGCCGAACCAGCGGACAAATGGGATGCCGACACCACCGGCGAGGGACTTGTAGACACGGGCTTCATACTCGAGTTGAGGGTGCTTGGCTTTGACAGACTCGAGCTTGATGGCAATCTCTTCACCTGAAATGATATTGGTTCCGAGGTAAATGTCACCGAAAGATCCGCTGCCAATCTTGCGGCCAATGCGGTACTTGTTACCGACGCGAAGATCCTGCACGAGGGATAAGTCAGTATGCTGCGGTCAATGGTATTTTGTACAGGTACTGGAATGAAAAAGACAAGAATATATAAGAAGGTACACTAGCACGAGGCTGCGGGCGAGGTGAGCAAGATCAAAAGTGAATGGACATCATCTTTGATCCAGGTCACCAGCAGCACCAGCGTACGAGAGTGACACGACGAGGAAGTGCTCGTAGAAGGCTTTGAAGAAAGGGAGTATAAACCAGAGGATTGGATTTCGACTTGGAAGCGGGTGGATTCACCATAGTAGTCATCTTGACCTATGGACTCTGGATATCGGTCTGTCCGATACGAGAGTCGACAGGTGTTGTATGTGTTGAAAACGATCGACCGACGAGGTAGATCGTGGTTGAGAGAAGATGTCGTGAAAGAAAAGGCAGGTACTAAAAGGAGAAAATGGTGTCAGTTGAGGGGGTGTTCTGATGAAGTCAGGCTGCTACCCAAACAGGGTAGCGGTGTGTGCTTGAGTGATTTGATCTCGGTGTCGTACGCGGGCCAAGCGAGCCTTGAAAACAAACGTAGCCTAGACGGATTGACGGATGTCGACGGTCGTGACTGAATGAAGCTCGAGGGGTCGTCGGCGGATGGGGATGGGATATTCTTGGTACGTACCTCTTCTGCTAATGTTTCCCAGGGTGGGAGAGGGTGTAGCGTGGAAAGTGGAAGTCGATTATTAATGCCGACCGGAGGACGTGACGGTGGTCTTTTCTGGCGGGTCGACCGGTGGGGAAATGGGACCTTTTGGAGAATGAGACAAAGGTGAGGTGAATCTCTCGACCGCTGTCCTCGATATGAGGTTCCAGAGATCAATGATCACGCGTGGTGAGGTTCAGTTGGGGGGATGGGATTGTAGTGGGGAGAAGTCGTCGGAGAGAAGATGAAGACAAGCAAGCAAGAGAGATGGGATTCTCGCTTGCGGACTAGCGCAGGTCTCGTCGTGTCTAGTGACCTTTGGGGAGTGGCCAAGCGCGCTTGCCCGTTTTGGGTAGGAAGAAGACCGGTCCGCAGGAAAGTACGAAGGAGGCAACTGTAGTTTCTACTTCCAGACCCCCAAGCATGACTTGGACGACGTCAACTCTCGACGAGAACTTCGCCTTCGACATATCCAAATCATGTCATGTCATATACATCGTCCCGTATTCTTTCAACACCATCAATTCATCACCCGAGGCCAGGCAAGTCATCTCCAGAACCATTCTCGGCTCTCCCTTTTCTCTTCTCTAGGCTCAGGCTCAGGCTCAGGCTCAGGCTCCGGCTCCGGCTGCTGCACGGCTGCTGCACGGCCCTGCCCTGCAATGTTAAAATCAAGTTGCACGTGTGGCAAGTACAGTATTTGCGTTTCCATCATGTGCCTTTGCCTTTCCACTGATCGCCTGGACCTGAAGACCGAAACAATAACAATAAGACTGGAACTGCAGAATGCGATCTCGATCTTGGTTACGCGCGCATGAAAGTCGAGGGAGATGAGGAACATGACCGGAGATTTTTCCATTGAGCCGCATCCACCGAATGATCGGCCATGACTCTGTATCCTCGTCTCTCATTTCCCGTGGTTTGGACTGCCGCTGACAGGAATACAGCGCGGTGCGCATAATTGCACCGCCATCACCAAACTCTCAGGCTGTTTCGCCCATCATCCGCTCTTTTCTGCCTTGCGGCCTCCCTTCTTTTGCCTCCTTGGGAACAGCCACCACGGATACAGCCACTTCATTTCTTCTTTCTCTCTTCTATTTCTTCCCTTTCTCTCTGCTGAGGGTGTTCAATCAGTCAGGTATACAATCAATGAACAACCGAATCGACCGCTGTCTGGACGGAGTGTCATACGGTACCATACATGACCTTGCTGACTCGGTTTACTCTCCACTCGCGTTCTTCAACACTAAAAAGAGTACGCCAGACAGACGATCTAATGATCTAGACACCGCACGCCCTTCCAACTTTCCAAGTTTCCGCCTCCCGGCGGATACATGCGTTTCTTTTCCTCAGCCTTCTTTTCTTTACTTTTCTTTCCTGACTCTTGTCCTCACCGACCTCCATCTGATCTTCGCATCCTGTCGTCCCTTACCTCCTGGCTCTACAGGAGTCTCCCCTCCCCTATCCTTCCTTATCCTGTGCCACCATGTGATCCGTCATTGTTGGGACTGTGCAACGCCAGCTACGAAATAATGGATAGGCCCTTGAAATCAAATTCTCCAGCCTCGCCGCGCAGTTCACCTGACGGAGAATGCGCTCGCAGCCCAACAGATGCCCACCAGGCCAAGGAAGGCCTGTCCGAGCCCCATCGTTCCAGCCCGACTTCATCCATCTGTAGCCTGACACGGATTTTTGGCGAAGCCTACGCCAATTAGCAAGTCAAGCCTCCCTCCAGCCCCTCACCAGCATCAGAGGAAGCACGCCAGAAGGGATCAGAAGACAGCCTAGGCAAAATCCAATCAGTTATTCCTGTCCGACCAACGACGCCCATACCTCGACGATTCACAGGACTAAAGCACCTGAAGGTAGGAAAATTATCATCCACTCGTTTGTATCCATGCACTCAGCTCCATTCCTCGCCAACCAAAGAATCAGAAGAATCACTCGTCAAATCAATTATGCAATTATCAATTGTACCCCTATTCACTAACATTTTACATAAATCAACCACTGTTAACTTGCATACAATTATCATGCACTTACTCTCCATAAATCAGAGGGATCGCTCAACCGAAAAGTAAGGCGCACTACTCCCTTTCAACTTAACCTTAAAACCGTACCCTACCTTTTCCCCTATTTATCCCTCAATGCATGATTTCTAACGCGCCAAAAAGTGATGTCTCTTGTCAGTGGTGTCCGCGAAAAATGTAGTGGAGGCAGTCCTCGTTTCAGGGCCAGTCAATGGTCTCGAGATGCAAGTCTCGCTCGACGCACTAACTGGTCAATTATTATTGTACTTGCTCCTCATCAACTTGCATCTTCCCTCCGTGTCTAGCTAGAGAGATAGGGTGTCCGCTGCATATAGCTTCATGCCGTTCATACCCCTTTTCCAGCACATACTCTACCTTCTAACTGAACTCGCCTATTGATACGTAACACCAGCACGGTCACACAATGTCCTGTACAATCCGGAATGATATATCGATACTGGTAAGAATCTGCCCCATTCCTGCGCGATTAAAATCTACCGACTCACCTCACCTCTCTATCTCTCATCACGTCTCCTTTATGCCGACATGACAACACACCGCCACGCATCGCCACAGCCACTGCTAATTGCCAAGTGCTCACTACCTACACCGCTGCAGAAGTCGTTTTGGCATGTGACGGTTCCATGGGGGATTTAGCCAGTGACGCCATCCCGAGATAGATAAGATCAAGTCACAATTCATAACTCATTTCACGATCAAAAAAATGATAACACACAGTTCTCTCCTGTCTGTCAACTTCCCCTATCAATCTTCCCTCACATATCTTTCTACCACAGTCCCACCGTCCGCTCTGCACCACGCCTGGACCTTCGGTCTCCACACGGTAGGCTGCACTCTTTCGCCTAACACGTCCAAGTTTGCCTGACGGATCACCTCATCATACGAAGTCAACGGCGTAATATTGCCATTCAAACGAGGGTCCCACGCCCACTCTACTGTAGGTACAGTACAATACTGTGCAGCTGGCGGTACACTGTCTAGCTGATCTCAAATGTTCGGCAGCGGATGGCCGGCTCAGGGCTCAGCACATCTCCACTACTTCCATATCTCCTATCCGGGTGTTCTTGTTCAGGTCCTGTTTAGGCCTGGCCTTTGTCCCATGACTCTCTCTTCAGACGACCTCGGTGAACCAAAATAACTTAAGCTTAACTCCGACAAGAGTGTAAACCCCTTCGGCCGCTTCTTACAAACACCACGTTCATTTCCTATACCGCATTGACTACCGAACTTGCATATTCGCATGTACAGTATAGTACCTTGACATGTATGTATTCTTCGGTATTAAATTATTGTCTCAAACAATGCCAACACTGCCACCGGAAAATATGCCTATCAAGCCCTAAGATTATCTCCTATTGTTGTAATATAACACTTGCCGTGACTTCCGTAGCCAGGCCGAGACCGAGAGTCCATATCCCAATCCAGAGGCTCGAACCCCGCTAGGCAATGATCAATGCCCTTTTCACACTTATCAGTATACAGTATTGTCATTCGTTCATGATCACGCATCTAAGGTGACAGATACCCCCCCAAATGCTTACGATTCGCGGTCCAATCGTACCGACTCCGAGTTCCCGATCCCTTCCAATCCTCGCCCCGTTACTTCGCAGCCATTACTATCTATTATTATTGAACCCATTGCGGGCGATACTGAACCAGAGACGACCAGCAGGCAAGGATGCCTTAAATACCGCCCCAACGGTGTCTATGCTACCACAGACCTCCGCATTCTGATTCACGCAGACGCCCAGACATCCATACAAAGGTACACACATACCTGCGATACATACGAAGTACATCATACATACATCCACACACATCCATCCAACTCAAAACCCAACATGCAACAGCCAATCAAAACATCTACCACTCCCTTTTCTGAACCGTGTCTCTGCAATACATATCCCATGTCCAATACCAAAGATCCAAGAATTTAAAAGCCCCAAAAATATCATTTATTATGTATTGACAACACTCCTCATCCACTATCTAGCTCTCAACCCGTTTCCGCAGCTGCATCCTACCTTGTCCGCACTCCCGCCACATCCCCTCACGTCAAAAATTGCAAAACCTACGCAAACTAATAATCCAGCCTCACACATCATGCAGACAAAGCCCACGCTTTTAGCAAGCACGGCGCCTATCAGAAAGAAGGAATGCAGCCTCGCTTTTTAACCCCCAATCCGTCCATTCGGAACCATCCCCGTCTGCCACGACGGTTTGAATCCCAAACATTCGGGCCTTTCATATCACAATTCACAATTCACTAAAACTCGTAAACTCTTCAAAACTCACAACTCAGAAATGCACAACTCACCCTGCGTCTCTCCGTTTCTTCTTGTGCTGTACTACTTCAACTGGTGGCCCCCCACATCTCATAGTCTCCACCCTGAAACCAATCCCATGAGTGAGTGATATCTCACCCTAACCAAGCGCAACCCCTCAAAAACCCACAAAAATCTCACAAATAAGAAATAATTCTGATATTAATCGAAATAAAGTGATAAATTTAATCCAACCCGAAAAAAGCATGTAATAAAATAAACCCAAAATCCATCTCTCTTTTTAAGCCTTCAGTAATCGTAAATCCTGAAGACAGGATCTCGTATTTCTTTCCAATAATAGCCCACCGTGCCTACAGAGCTGTACGCCGTAACGAGTAAGGAAATGTTCCGCAAACCCCGCACATCGGACCCCAATCACACCAAACTAGGCTTCTCACTCATCATTCACTCAGCACTCACTCATCATGCTCGGAGTTTGGCGCTCCAGCATACTGGCAAGGTGCGCATTGACAGCCACTTACTAGCGGGTTACTGCATATGACAACTTGCTAGGCCCTAAATACGTCTAGCTTAAAGCTTGAGTAGTAACGAGGAGAGGTGATAACATGTGATGTTTTAGAGATTACCCGATGGATTTTTGTTGCTCCTGGGGGCTTTTAGTATAGTCGGTCTACTTATCGCTTGGATATGTATTAGCGGGGAGAGAGAAGAGCGGATTAGGAAAATGGAGGTTGTGAGTGTAGGATTTAAGTCCTCAAGATGATGTTACCTAATTACTCAGCTGCTCGATTTGCAAGACTACAGGAGAAAGAAGGTAGATGAAGTATTACAAGAGAGAGCCAGAAATATTTTTTGTAATCAAAAGCAAAGAAGTAATTGTAAATTTAATAAAATTAAAATTAAGTTAGAGCAAAAAGAAGTAAGGGAATTGCGACTTTGGTAGCGGCAGGATCCACGGCATACGAAAATCAGCTTAGAGAAGTGTGGTTACCGGGCCTGGCACTCTTTCGTTTCCTCCACAACTCGATCCACAGCATTCCGTCCGCCTCTCCTCCAAGCTTGATCCTTCCTCTTCATATCCCATTTCCTTAGCATAATGCACATCGCACTAATGCGAATATCTTCTCTAACGCGGGTCGGACGGTAGACAACCATCGAATCCGTGCTAGGCTTGAAGAAGGCCTCGCAACCACCGATCATGCATCGTGCTTCAAGTCGCTCACCTCTCTCCTTCGATGCATTTCCAGGTAATAGGTGATATTCCCCTTATCATTGATCTCATTGATCTAATTTAGATAGGCCTCCCTTTGTGGCAACAAATGGGGAGAAAAGCGGTGGAATAATACTCCGTATATCCGTCACAAAAATATCGAGCCCAAGAGTTCTCTTATCCCCTTCACCAGGATTGAGTAGACTCTATTCTGCTATTTCTTGAAATAGAATGCCCATGTGGAAAGCATCAGCCTTTCTGGAAAATGTGGCCTGAGTGATATCCATTCACGGCGATCGGGGCAAAAAACAAGAAATGAAAATGGAATAGTTCCTCATCTTTTGCAGGCTCAACACAGTCTGTTCGGCTTTCGTTCCCTAGAGAGATTAAAAGTGGCTCTTCTCTTCGGCTTCAGAGAGTGTGTGGGAAATTTCAACTTGTCTGGCCACCTTCTGACTACCGGGATAATATCCCATTTTATATATGCATGTACTTTGGCATGTTCAAGAAAGGATGAGTCGTGTCCATTTCGAATCAGTCCACGAACTCGAAGATTTTAAAGTCACATATCCTCCGTGAGGTAGTATCTGCTTTCTTCAACAGAGTGGAAAGGTATGTTATCATTCTGATATTTAGAAGTGATCTCGCAAGATAAGTAAGTACATCGAATCGAGTTAGAATTCGGCTTATATTTTGAACTAGATCAGAATACATTTAGCATTATAGCCAGTCTGCCAAGGGATATCTCTCAAAACTCAGCGTGTGGCTCAGATCTCGGGCATGTGGCTCGGATCTTGGCCCTGAATAGACCTATAATGTTTGGGAAAAGTTTGAGAAGATACACCTTGCTCTCAAGCTCTTTATGATAAAGCGGGGAAGACTTACTCGATAGTATGAAAGTTTGTCATCACTCGGCCTTGAGAGAATCCAGTTTCGGTCTCCGCATACTGTCGGGGGTTGTAACTTACCCTCTTCGATTATGACAGCAGCTGGGCGACTATAGATTGAGTCTTCTCAACTTTCTGATGTTTGACCTCGAGCCCGTCAAAAGTTCTGTCAGGAATGTCGGCCTTTGAATAACCTAAATTTCGATATCCTCTCATACACAGGCCGCAAATAGTTTCATCAATCTTATGGCTCAGTGTATTCGGGTCATAGCAGGATCTCCAGTAACTTAAATATCCGGGATCCAGTCTCAACTCTGCGTTCAGCCTCTGCAAACTCGGCCTTTCTTCATGGTTAAGCTTAAAGTGTTTCCTGCATTTCAATTGTTGCTGTATCAATTCGGATAGATGGCTTAATCAGCTGTAGGCCTCCTCGTCCAAGAAACGCCGCAGAGAACTAGAACAAAATCCGCATTGTTCAATATGGTTTTCAGGACAGCCAATTGTGCAGGGATAATGTTCTGACTAGATTGACCATATAACATAGCGTCCTGCTAAACCATAATACCTGCATCTATAAGAACCATCAATTGTGAAATCGGCAGGATTCCTCATCTGCAAATACAATTCTAACGGCTAAGATGGAAGAGGGGACGAGTTTTTCTCCCAATCGTTACACACGGCTTATAGAATATGCTTTCCGGAATACTTATTTTAGTCGCAACGTCGTTTTGGCGCCCAGGAGGCTATTAGAATTGGCTTTTGTAAGCCTAACAGCAGATAAGAGTGTTCCAGCATGATCGAAGCCGAACGTTCCGAAGATAGAAGAGGCATTGGCTGTGGAATTGAATGGCTACTTATGATAGATCAAAAAGGAAAGTATATCCAAGGTTTTAGAAATAATCGGAGTGCGTCAAAAGATGGGATGGGGTCGCCACCGCCTGATAGATCGAGATCGTAGAAGACTGTTGAAAAACACCTCCCGTCGCTGTTCCTTTTTCTTCCTCCCCCTCCCTCTCTCTTTAACCAAGGACCGACTTTCTAGTTATGTGCTCTGTTATTTGAGGAAAATCAGCGAGCTGCTTGAGGGGTCACCCCCAAACGTGCTACGGTCGACTGGCTCTAGATTTCAAAATTAGTCAATGGGTGTGGAGATAGCATTTTAGGCAAAACCTTAGTTTAGTGGCTTAAAGCTGAAAATTTTGACTGGGATACTCTAGGATGTCTGAGTTGCAAACGTAACGACTAGTCTTGAAATAGTAAATTCTTCGTACCACGGACCTATCACCTGTCCACTAGCAATCATGTCTGTTCGCCGAACTACCTCGATTTGTCTTGGCTATCCCGGATTCCAAACCTCCATCGGCGATGATGCTGCAATTTATCCGTCTTTGTTATTCAGATAGGGTATCTCCTACTGTAATCATATATGTGGCAGTTCTTTTGAGAATAAAGAAAATGAAAGAAAAGTGAAGACAAAGAAAAGAAAAGAAAAGAAAAAAATGTCGCCGGATATCTCTGAGAAGACACTGGTCCGCAGATTTTTCTTACGTGACGCATTTACAAACTATGACATGTTATCTCAGTGCGGAGTCAATTGAACATACTTGATACTTGCTTCGTAAACCATCAGAGTTCAGTATGAACGGCCTGCATCCATGACATTGCATTATATAAAATATTGATAGATCCTGCTTATATCGAGTTTTAAGTTGGCTAAAATAAAGAGGAATGATGAATGATGACCTCTACGAGGTGTGTGATAAAGAAGGAAACAGAATATCTTTTTGCAATATTCTGAGATTTCTTTAATACTTAGGACTCATCAACAGGCAAATTTCTCATTTCAATTCGTGTTATCCTTTAAGATTTTCAATCCTAAGAAAATCCATTGCTATTCCATTGCCATCCATGCAAGGGCCAAGCCACACTACAACCCATTTAAAGTGTTGCATTCCCGCTCCATCTTGTGCGTTCGATCCTATATGCTGCCACTTACAACAGGGATCAACTATCCATCCATCCACTAGCCGATAGCCAAGCCAATGCTGTAGGAAAAATTTAGAGTAAAAGGGCTCTATTTATAGCTGCTGCATGTACGCAACAAGATATCGTACAATTGCTTCTTTAGGATAGGAATTTACTTTAGAGATTTTGAGTGGCTACCTATATACCGAGTCGCTTTGATAGGGAACAAGATATTACTAATCTTTACCAAAAGTAGAAAATGATATGGGTCTGGGGGGGAATATGCAGGGCAATCTTTAATCATCTACAGGACCAGGGCAATGGCAGGCCAAAGGGTTCAAGAAGGAAGGGGAAAATGGCCACGTTAGTTTCAGGAGTTCCCTTGGATCGTAAGAAAGCACTCCACGCTTTTGATTTTAGGGCCTTGCGGGACTTCATCGAGCTGAAATAAGCGAGTCTAAGTTCACGGTTTGGTTTCTGATTTTCAGGGTTGTTTTAAACATTAATAGCATCTGCATATAAGCGGTGTCGTTATATCTTGTGTAGGTTAGAAGACGTACACCGGAAAATATGTCTATGCGATGACGACTACTAATCATCACAAGACTTGAAAGGAGTGCTATTTAGGGTTTAGTGCCGGGGAGAACCCTAAACGTATCTATAGTGGTGGTAGAATCTAGGTTTTCTAACGGTTCTTTAGGCCCGAGTTACATCTCGTGTATAGCATGAAGCCGAGAATATCGTGATCGTGTCGTACTGGGATTCGCTCGGGGCTATAACTCAACTGGGCAGCGGTTTACCCAAAGAGTCAAAGTTGGGGGTACGGTACCTGGCTTTAGAGAGGCGTTTTTGAACACAGATCTTGTTCATATTTTTATCTTCTCCGTATCATTGAGACATTTGGTGCATAAATGTACCAAAATAGTTTGTATATATAATTTTTTTTTCTGCGAGGACTCTAGGTGTTGTTGGATCTGTTCGGTCTTGGAGTTCCTACAGACAGCTCCATCATGCGTATTGTAAACCTATGATCTCTCTCGACGAAACAGCTACGTAAGAAATAACCTTTTTGTAGATAACAATTACTCGATTCTTCAAGGTAGCACTCCTAACTCAACACAGCCACTGCGAATTCCTTCTTCAATCCCGGCCTTATGTGACATATGCAGTATGGACGCTAACCAACTCTGCATTTCAGCTAACATGGGGGCCGCAAAATGTTTGATTTACCGTTTCTAGAAGGCCTGTACGCCATGGTGGGTGTGGCTTCAACTTAAACCAATATTAAGCGCAGAGATTGGATGACCCTCATTCCGGGTCTCACGATAAGGCTAAACGACTTTCTGGATCCACGGTGGCGGAATTGAAACCGAGAAATGGGCTCATCTGCAGAGCAACCTTCCTGCACGTTGATTATTCATTCCCCCGCAGGAGTCCTCGGAATAGAACCGAGCAAACGGGGTACCGGGCGCCACGATGGATTTGGATTGTTCCCAGACATGGGCAAACGATTGACCGGACCTAAGGCGCCTCGCTTCGACAACTTTATTCTCTTGAGTTGATTTGACCGTTCCAAACACTACAGGGGCTGTGGCTTGTCGTTCGATCCCGTTGAGAGACTACTCGATAACTCATTCCTTAGCCATAACCCCCTCTCTATTCAGACAATGCCTATAAAGAGCTGTCACTCAGCGTTAGTGCCTTGATGATGTATTTGCCGTTAGTGATCAAATCTGTTTCAGCAGACCATTGTTCACAATGCGTTTAAGTTCTTTTCTTGCACCAGCTCTGTGTGTTCTTTTAACCCGCATAGGCAGTGTGGTAAATGCTCAGGCTCTGGGCGCTTTCTATACTCTGGGAGGCCCTACCGTTGTCGCCCAAGATCCCACGACTGGAGATTTTGTCTACAATGTTTACTCGGCCAAAGGATATAGTTCGAAGCAAACTCTTACTGTTAACACTTTGCCAAAAAATGGAACGGCTATTGCTCTTGCAGGATATAGCAACGGTCAAAGTATTTACGTAAGTTTTGATACAAACGCCCGGATTTCTTATCCCCTTTCCCTCTTCTTTGAGATTTATATGATTGACATATTCCAGGGCTCTGTTTTCTACCAAACTACAAACAACGGTTTAGCTTGGCTATTCTTCAAATGCGCATATTCATCCGGCTTGTGTGTTAACTATGGAGAGCACAACATCTCTACCAATGTTACTACTCCAGTGAGTCCAAATACAGGATTATCAGCTGCCTTGTTAGCAACGAACGATGGTTATCGTGTGACATATGAGGACGAGAATGGTTCAGTACGACAGCTTAGTTATGCAAACAGCACTAAAGGCGTTGTTACTCCATGGGCAGATGGAAAGCTCGTCGCCAATTATACGGTCACTGATGGATATGCGCTTTCTACAACATACACAGTCGGGTCAAATGTGACAGCATATACAGAGACTTTGTATCAGATTTATAATGGACAGATTCAGCCGCTTAACGTGGTCATTGATAATAAAACCAACTCAATCTCTGACAATGTAACTTGGGTTCCAAGTAAGTTATATTCAGTTAATACGTTTGGGATTTCTTGCCGATAGTCAAGCTACAATATCTGGCCATTTTTATAGCTATAGGAATGCTGACAATTTTCCAGAGTCTCCGATAGAGAACTTGCTAAATTGGGATGCGACCAATGCCACAATAGCAACTATGTTCTATAGTGGGTGGAATTGTATCTTTTACATTGATATGGGTAGACAATTACAATTTCTTCGATCTACAGACGGAGGCAACACCTGGAATTACCAGCCAACTCCGGATATCCAAGGTACTCAAATATATTGGCCGCTGGCCGATAAGCCTAATGCTCCAGTAACAGTAGCAGCATCTATTAACTCATCTGATAACTCCGCATCGGTGTATTACACTTCTGGTCAGCGCTTAATCGAAGCAAAGTTAACGAACGCGACTTGGTTGCCTGCCTCTATTGTGGAAGCACCTGCAGTCAAGTCCAACACGACAGTCAGCCCCACCACAAATTCCCATTCTAGCAAAACTAAAAGTATCGAAATTGGAGTTGCGACAGGGGCCTCGGTTATGCTAATGGGCATTCTTGCTACCGCTGCGTGGTACTTTCGTCGCAAGAAGTCGGCAGCTGCTGCAAGTGATAGATCAGAGAGCATATCGGGATGGAAAGGTAGTGACTCTAACCAATCTGAGTATTCTGGAAAGCCAGAGCTGGATGGAAGGCCGGTCACATTCAGTGAGCTTGATCATGACCCAGAATGTCTGCTGCTTCACCAGCTGCAGCAGATCCGACTTTATGAACTTAGGGCAGGGATTCCTATCGAACTGCAGGGTAAAGCACTTATGGGCCATGAATTGGATGGCTCGCTTTGCAAGTGCGAAATGGATGCTTCTGAGAGGCATGAGTTACCTACGAGTTTTGAGATAGATAATGATTCCGCTCTTACCCCAAGTTCTACAAGAGGGTCAAGCGAGCAATCAAGGAAAGGAAAAGAGAAGGAAAAAGGAGTAACCGTAAATACGAAGGAGCTACCAGCTTGGTCATGGAAAATTTTGAAGAGGGTAAAGGAGGAGCAGGAAACACAAATCCAAAAGAAAGAGGAAGGATGGGAGACGGATAAAGGTGAAACGAGTT
Source organism: Haplographium delicatum (assembly GCA_037952705.1). Taxonomy (NCBI): domain Eukaryota; kingdom Fungi; phylum Ascomycota; class Leotiomycetes; order Helotiales; family Hyaloscyphaceae; genus Haplographium; species Haplographium delicatum. The sequence continues at coordinate 237,944 of JAPZPC010000028.1, forward strand.
GGGAAGGAGAGAAAAACGAAGTTTCCGTTATTATCAAACCTGAGGAGTAAATTAATTTGTTATTTGGTACATCTTAAATTCTAGTTAAAAATTAAGGTTTTAATCCCCTCTCAGTTGTATCTTAATACTATATGCTGAAAGCTGGAATTCGTGGAGAGTAAGTAGCAAGACAACGGGAGCCAAATTTTTTTATTAAAAGAAGGCAAAATGATGAGGAGAGCAATAGAAATTAAATCTTTTGGATGACACATCCTCTGAGTGGATGGTGAGTATTAACAGCGGAGGGGCGGTGGAGCCCGGGGAAGATCTTGGCGAAATCCAGCGCCACCAGTCTTGAAGTGGCTGAGCGGCTGAGCGACTCATGGTCCAGTCATGGGCTTGGACTCTCATACCCCTTATTTTGAATCTCCTACCAACTCGAAGAGATTTCTCAGGTGGATAATGAAGAAATCTTATTTGTGCAAAGTAAAATTCAAATCCGAATAATATTCTTATGATAATAACCGAAACCGTGAACAGGCTACATCTATTTGGGAATAGTGAGAAATCAGTTAAGAGTTCTATCTCTATCTCTACTCGGCCTTGACTTGATTTCCCTCTTCAGCTTCAGAAAGTTAAAAATACAATATCCTCCAAATCGACTTCGTTCTATATGGTATTGGTGCCAAGTGTGCGTTGGCTAAGAGACATGAAAGTTGAATTTGTTCGCGATTGGTGTTTCTATTTCTCTTACAGCCGCGTACTAAATGTTTCTGTCTCTCCTTTTTCTCCAATCAGAAGACTATGAAGTACTTAAACCGTTCTCATTGATCAACATCTAAAATTAACCATTGGCTGTGGATTCTCATATGCGCACATTCTGCGCCTAATTAACTTTAATTCTGGCGCCTCCGAATTTAAATTAAAGTTAGAGTGGCAAATTCGTGCAGATCATGCAGCCAACCGGCTATCGACGATCCATGCATGATCCCGTCTGCCAAGAAACGGCTATGATGTAAAGGATGCAGGGAGGAAAGTATAAAACTTTTTTGATGACGAGTTGGACCTGAAGATCCTTAAACATTTGGGACGGTTTCTGCTTGTCGTCGGAATTTTCGGCCGTCTTACTTCGTACAAACCTCATCTGATATTCGCTTTCGGGGAGTACAAGAACACCCAAGCATCTACACAGAGTATGACAAAAGAAACTTCCATTTCATAGAAAACCTTGATTTTTCAGAATCGGGCAATAATAACTTTACCATTTCACTACTAAATCGAATATCTGGAGACTTGGAAAACGAGGCATTTGCTCTTCTGCAAGACTCGAAGTATAAGACACCAGACACCAGACACCAGCCCCTCGTTTTCATATTTCCATCCTCGAATTTCAACTACCAGTTTCAAAACACCAAGAATACAACTTTCTCGAATCTTGAAAATGGAATTTTTCCTCGCCTTCCTCACAATTCTCCTCCACCTCCATCTCACCTCCAGCACGCCCCTAACAACAGCCTCAGACCCCGCAAACTTCACATACCAACAACTCACATTTACATTCTGTAACGAACCGGAGTGCTACACATTCACATTTCCCGCGGATGGCAGCCCTCACAACATCATCAGTGAGTACTCTCCTCCTCATAAATCCTAAACTTCCAAAGGCCAAAAAACTTACAAAAACCAAAAGACGAAACCCTCGCCATCACTTCCATAGACCCGGGTACCTTCCCCGCCTATTCCATGTGCAATTTCTATAACGCAACCACCTCGGTGGCCATCAACACTGCACTGGCAAACTCGACTGCGAGTCAGGACGAGTTAGTTGTCGTCGAGCCGGCGCAGCCCGTTGCCGTGGTGGAGTGTGCCGCTACGGGGACGGGTGGGATGTGTTTACCTGTTTACGGTGCGTGAAATTTCATATTTTTTTTTTCTTTTCTAAAGCTCTCTCCTCTCTTTAAATTTCTTTCCTTCCTTTTTGAGGTTTTGCGTTTTACTCTCTTCCTATTGTTGGAGTGGATATGGAGACGGCCAAAAGAAAATGGGAAAGGAGCGCGTAAATACTGACTCGTTCATAGCAACTTGTGAGTTCAACGGGCCGCACGGGACATTTGTCCTGGATTGCTGTAGTGGGTACTGCGCGGCGACCAAGTGTCGAGCAACAAAATGAGCCCGGGATTCTTGTTTTCAGATCGAGGATCGAGTGGTGGTTGAGTGGGAGAAAAGCAACAAGCAGAGGAGAAGGGGGATTTCAACATAATTACTTTTTTATGTTGAAAGAACAATTCAAAATTGAACAGAAAACAACGGTTGAACGGCAGAATACTCCCATCACTATTCTTCGTAGAAATAAATTTGCATATTGCGAATTGTAGAAGAGAAAAATGAATCTCATTTAATAGTCATCAACCCTAACATAGGGCCTGGCATCAATATTCATCTACCCTACCCCCTCCCTAACCCTCGAGGCATGCATTGAAGGGAAAAAGACTCCAATACATACTTCGTATGCACGTTGTTTTTGAGAAGATTTATTTTACATTATATTCCCTCCCCACTCGCTTTCTTTCTTTCCTCTCTCTCTTCTCCCTCTTTGCCCTGTAATTTCATTTTTTCATGACCAGCAGTAACTCGAGAGTTTATATATCGCAAATCCGAACGAGTGAACGAGTTTTCTTTCTCCAAAACCCCGCTGTTCGATTAACCAAAACCAGACCAGACTTTAATAATCAAATCATGAAAAACCCATCATCCAATTCTGCCATGGGCCCGTCTCAACGTGTCCAACTTTCCTTCCCTCCATTTCTCTTCTCTCTTCGACCGCGTGATAAAAAAAAGAAACTAAAGTAAGGCTCCAAATCCGTATTCAACCCCTTTAAACAATACAAAAAACACCACCCTGAAACATAAAAAGATATGTGGATAGCAGATAACGAGTGTTCGAAATGTAAAAAAAAAACCGAGTTGTTAAAGATGAATCCTAAACATTCCCCGTGGAAAGAACAAAGAACGCCCAGTTGATCCAAGTAGATGAGACGCAAGGCCGAGCAAAAACACCTAAACGACGATACTGAATCAATGCTTGTGTGTAATCATGAAAGGGTGCTCTCAGATCAGATTGACCGATCCGTTGTTCGGACCGGCGATGACTTCTCTCCCGCTGGGGCTCATCTCTTTCTTTCCAGAGCTGGGAGAGCCGACTAATTCGCTACCCTTTTTACTTCTCGCCACCTCCTCCTCGGCATCAAGCCTCTTTCTCCAATCCGCCAGACTGCCACTCAGGCCATCGCCAGCGTTACCAGCCGTCAAGGTATCGCCGGGTCCGCGTCCTGGTGTCGGGCGTTCTTCAAACTCAAATGCGTTACTAAGTCTATAATTCTTGTTTGTGTTTTCCCAATGTGAGCGCAAGGTCTCTAGTTCGTTCGCCAGACTATCTAGGGCCGTGGAATTGCGGTTTCCGCCATCGTATAAGGAGGTCTCAGACACGGATTCTGAGGTTGAGATGGCGCGTTGATGGGAATTCCCTATGCCGTTCGTGTCGACTTGTCGAGACTGCCGTCGGTAGGAATCAACCGACTGCTCCACCTGATCAAGAAGAAGGTTGACCTTTCGCTCAGCTTCTTGTGCGCGTTGCTCCAACAACACGTTCTCTTGCTGAAGCTGTGACAAATCAGCACGTGCCTGTTGCTTCGACTCTGCCAATTGCTTTTGAACTTGATCACCATTCTTCTTGAGTTGGTCACGCTCCTGCTGTGCAGTAGCAAGTTCTTTCCGGACCTCTGCCATTTTCCTTTCTAATTGGCTTGAAGAAGACTTCAGCTCTAGCTGCAGGGTCTCAATTTGTTGGCTGAGAGAGGAGCGTTCTTGTTCCCATCCTGTAGGAGCCTCCAGGGCCGATGCTTTCTCATCTGCTTCAGCCAATTGCTCCTTTAATTTGGTGTTATCAGACTTGTATTTGGCCAATTCGTCTTTCATTCGCTTGAGCATCTTCTCCGTGCCTTTGACGTAATGTACTGCGGATTGGTAGTCATTCTCAAGCTGGCCTAACTTTTCCCGATACGCACTCTCCGCCTCTTGCTCTCGAGTCTCGAAGCCTTGCTTTGTTTCTTGATGGGCTTGAACGCTAGCTGCAAGTTGCTGCTCAAGCTCCCGGAGACGAGAAAGATCAGGAGTGTTGGAACCGGATTGGGGACTTGAGAGCCCACGGGCGCGAGCAGCACTTACGGGGCTGATGCCACGTTCTCCAAGAATGTCCTTCAAGGTGTTATGTTGGACATGGACAGCATTCGTCTCCAGCTGTTGATTGGCGAGCTGGTATTTCATATCTGAATTCGTAGCCTGCAAGGTTTGAACTTCTCGCATAGTTGATTGAAGCTGTTTACGAATTGACATGCCTTCCCGGCTAGCTTGCTCTTGATAAGCTTCAAGGCCTGCAATACGTTCCTCGGCACTGCGTAGTTTCTCGGAAGCAGTATCAGCAGCTGCTTGATACTTCCGTACCAATGCGTTTGCGGCTTGAACCTGTGCTTGAAGTGCAATAACTCGGTCATCATTTGCCGAGCCCTTTGAATTGACGTCACGTGTTGTAACTTTATTAAGCCCGGAGAGAACAGCTTGTCGGTGAGTACGTGCTTCATTGGCATTTCGCTCTGCAAGCTCTTCAGCATCTCGTAATCTTCGAGTGGCGTTATCCAGTTCGGTAACCCGAATTTCATGTTCAGCCTTCAGTTTGCTGAGCTTGCTCTCGACCTTCTCTCGCTGGGTTCGCTCTTCCTCGATCTTTCGCTCCAGGAGGTTTCTCATATCTGCCGAAGAAGTCATAGCTTCTCGGAGGGATTCAAACGTTTCGCTGTGATCCTTCGACGCGCCTAAAGCCTCTTGGTACTTGGATTCTAACTCGTCCTTATCAGTTTGGAGTAACTGAGCAGATGCAACAGCCTCGGCGCAGACGATAGCCTCTTCTCGAGCCTTTACTTGGAATGCGTGAAGCTCGGCCTTCAGATGTTCAACTTCAGATGAATTCTGTTGCTTATACGATTCCAAGGTGGTCATGCGACTTTGCGTACTGCTTGCGGTATCTTCAGCTAATTTTCGGCTACGTTTCTCCGCTTCGAGTTCGGTCGTCAATATCTCAATCTTATTCTGCGACTCTCGTTGATCTGCTAGAGCAGCCGCAAGCTTCCTGCTAATATCGGTTGACCGGTCATTGGCCATAACTCCAAGATCACGAGCCTCACTGTCCGGCTGAGGTGTGCTGCTTTGACTCCCAGCATGCGCAGCAAGTTTGGCTTTTGCATAGACAGCTTCGTTGACCGCTGCATCACGTTGCTTTTCAACTTCAGCAATCTTCTTTGCTGCAAGTATTGCCTGTTTGTCTATTGACCCCTGGATGTTTGCGAGCTCAGATTTCATGGCTAACAAAGCCTCAATGAGGGGCTTATCTTCATCATCGAAAGACTCGGCAGCTCTTTGGTCAAGGATAGGACTACTTGACGGATTTGGCACGTAGCCAGATTTCCGAGCTAGCTCTAGCTCTGATGCATACCAAGCATTTCGATTTTTTGCGGCGTCCAACTCCTTCAAAAGAGCAACAGTTTGAGAATTTCGTGCCGATCCTCTCCTAGCCAGTGGATTACTGGTTTGTCGGCTCGGAGGTGGAGGAGATGTTTGGCGAGCATTCGTAACATTGCGAAGTGAAGACTGTTCAGTCGTGCTGTCTATAGAGCCCTGTTGACGACCTTGTCTAGTCTTAGAGGAAGACCTAGTGGCGCCAGGAGTGTTATTGGCCATGCTGATAGGTGGTGCGCTGTTCTCACTCGACTTTGGTGGCTGCTGAGCTCCCGTGGGCGTTCGTCTTCCATTTGTGACTGGGCTCTCTCGCGTTTGCGGGCTTTCTCGGGGAGCAGGAGACATAGTCCTGGTCTGCGCCATCGGTGGAGACATGGATATATTCTCTACGGAAGGATTTCGGACAGAGGTGTCAATCGTAGGCCCAAAGCCTCTCTCTGGTTTACCTGGAGGCTTATTACGTCCGCCACCAGGAGGCATCGCGCCATTGGGTCGAGGTGCAGGAGCTTGTTGCTGTGGAGGGGGTCCTGGAGAACCTTGTGCCATTGATGCTCTTGGTAACTTGGACCCACCAGGCGGGCCTGGAGGACCAGGAGGAGCAACCAGAGGCGCGCCTTGTGGTTGTGCTGATCCAGGCGCTACTCCATTCATATCGTTTCCGTTCACTCCAGGTTGACCATTTCCACGCCCATAGCCTTGGCCCATCACACTCTCTCGAGGTGGTCCATTCAGCCTCTTAGGTTCTGGCCCTATCGAGCCATCCCGAGAACTTAAATTTCGACTCGGTCCAACCCCACCCGACTTTTCGGAAGCGCTTGGCCGTCTTGCTCCAGGAACACGTTCGCCACCAGGCGCTTGCTGAATTTGTTGATCATTCGGGTATCTTATCTTGCTAGTATCAAGTAGATAGGCAATTCCAAGATCTGACGCCTCCCTTGTCGCGGTGCTGGGTTCTCCAGCCAACACAACAATCTGCTTGCCGTATGCCGTCATGCTGTGTCCAGATCTCGGCGAAGGGGAAGGTCCCATATTCTGGAATGTATACCACCGTTTAGAAGAGATCCTGAACGCTGCCAAATCGCCGAGATCTGCACCCTCTTCTGTCCGTCCACCAAAGATATACATTACATCGTCTACAATAGCTGCTGCATGGCCTTCTCGAGGCGCAGGTATGTAACCAATACAATCCAGTTGTGTCCACGCGTTAGGTATAGGATCATAGCACCAAACATCATTGAACCATTGGAAACCATTAGTTCCACCAAATCTACTCCTGTTAGCGTTTGCCATTTCGGCGCAAGTATTAAACTTACAAATACATCTGCTCATTATATGTAATGATTGAGTGATTCGTTCTTGCTGGTGGTATCTGACCAGGCGGTGGCCCTCCATCATCACTGTTCCGAATGAGCATCTCCCATCTGTTGGATGGGACTTGCAACTGGTTCAAGTCGAATGCTACAAGGTCGTTCATGAAATAACCTTCCACCTGACCTCCAAAAACGAATATCTTAGATCCAAGTATGTTTAACGAATGGCCATATCTTCCAGAAGGTCGAGGCCCTGCTGGTACAGCTCTTGACCACTGGCGGGTAGCTACAAATTGTCAGTATTAAGAAAAGTGACGCCCGGGCCAACTTACAGGTGTTAAGAAGATATAAAGTCTCGTCCAGGACATCTGAATCCTCCATCTTGGTATCTCCTCCGTAGACAATAAAGGCATTTCCAACTAGCAAACTTGCGTGTCCAACTCTAGGTCCTGGCCCTTCAGATGTAGTCGCAAGAGGATAGCAGGCCATATTCCCCCCGGCTTCCACCATCCATAAATCGCCCTTCACCGTAGAACTATTAATGAGACCTCCCATCAGATAAATATCACCCTCCTTCGAGGCCACGGAATTGACAGCGGCGCCGTATCGAGGAAACGGACTCGGGTGGGAAGTCGTGTATGTGATCCGCCGTTGGGACCAAGGGTATAATGATGCATTCGCATTTCCATTTGCGGATTGTATATTCGACCCCGAACCGTTCCGCAACTATCGTGGAAAGTTAGAACCAGGAAACAATGAAGCCACCTTGCGCTCGGCGCAAAGTTAGCCTGAATTTCACTCACAGGAAGGTCTGAAGAAGATGGTTCTGAACTGGGCCCTCGCCGACCGTTAAGCTGCTCCGGGCTCGGTGTCGCAGTCCCACCCCCTTGCAGCGAATTCATGGAATTGTTTACGCTGCTCGATGGAGTTGACGATGGCTGTACTGCGCCCTTCTCATTAATGCGTCCATTCGAATTCCCACTCGCAAACGACGACTGCGATCCCGCGACGCCGTTGGGCCCGTCCCTGGCCCCTTGGGCTTTGTCGGCATTTTTCTTACTCTTGAAGAGGAAAGCCATGGTGCCATGCGAGGCTGGCCACCCCGAGTTCTATGCCGATGTGTCCCGGGACTCCGCTGGAGGTCGTGAATGCTCGAAGAAGTGTTTGTGTTTGCGTTTGGGAGGATGGAGGTTCGAGAGTTCAGTCGTCCGTCGTGGGACAGGAGATTCAGTCTGAGCGGCTCCTAAAATTCCGACTGGAATGGGAGAGGGCTGGGGATCAGCGATCGAGACCCGCCGCGAATCCGTTGACGGCCGCAATTTGGACGGTGTCCTGTTCACCGCAGAAGAGGACGAAATGGGAGAGGATATGTGCAGGCCAACTATGCTTCTCCCTTGGAACGGGGAAATGTCGTTGGGGCCGATGAAATTAGAATTATGGGATTTGTCGTTGCTGGACTTAACTTCCAGGGCAGCCCAGGCCTCCTGTCGCCAAAATATTATTCGCTAGACCAGGAATGATCGAATGGAGAACAGAACACCAGAATGGACGGAAGGTCGTCAGGCGCAATCCCTCGAGGTTCAGGGCGCGGCGATTACGCTTTGCAATTTAAGACGGGGATATCAAGGAAATACAATACAATAAAATACACGACCGTGAAGAATTGTGAGTAGAATGCCATCCTTCCAATCCTCCTCTCCAAATCATATGGCAGCCATGGCCAGATATCACCGATATCATTCAAGAGAGGCATGTCACAGAATTTGACACTGGGGCATTTTCTACACCGCGCGAACCAGGGGCAGAACAGGAGGAGCTTCCAGTCAGGGCTTGACATTCCGCCAGGAGTCCACCCAATTCCCTACAGTCCACGTCCTCCCCTTCCCTTCAGAGCAGAATTTTCTGGAGAAGCAAGACATGACTACGGTCCTGTGCTGCACTGTACCGCACTGGACTGTAGCGAACGCTGCGGTGCCGTACTTCGTGCCATGCCCATGCATGCCTCTCCCGCCGCTCATTGCCCATCTTGAGCGGTCTTGCCACGCCCCCTGAGTGGAACTTGGCCTTTCTCATTTGATGGTGTGAATCTCATGTCGGTACCTTGCTCGAACAGGTAACGGTTCTTGTTTCATCTTTTGAAAGACGTGCCGATTTTAAAGTTATCGAGCATCTGAAGCAGGTCAGGCCACGCTCCAGGAGAAAAAAAAAAAAACAACATTCTGAACCAAAATAAATCGTTTCCTTTCAATTGATTTAGGAGGGGTGCGCACATCGACCACTCGAATTGCATGCTTCCTTTCTTTTATTTTTGACTGGTCTCTCGGTGGCTGGTTGTCTGACTGGAAGCTGGTAGTCCGCACGAGACCTCGTATTGGCCCGCCTTCCATTTGGGTTCTATTTTCAGCGATATTCAGCGACTGGAAAGAAGAAAAGTTTCAGGTGATCAAGAACATAGGAGAAGCTGGGCGATCCTCTCGGATTGGCAGTGCATAATAATGAGTATGCCTCGGGAACAGAGAAATCAAAACGCCTTTCCCTCTTCTGTCAGCTTGCCCGTAGGTGCGGGACATCTGCTGCAGGTTTCCGTCACATTTCATCACTGCCAGATTAACAAATGGCATAACGATGAGTTTGGTTGCATCTCCAGGGAACGCTTTATTGATCATCGATAAGCTTTATCCGCGTCGCACCACAACTTGACAAGGCGAGCTCCGAGCATCAAAGAGTTCTCATAAAATTAGATATATATATAGCTTGAGAAGAAGGCTGTCTTTAGACAAGTATTTGTTTAGATCTAAGTTGGAGAATGTTTGATGTTTCTCTGCCATGTGGAAAAGATCAACTCTATCCAGGAATAGGAGATAATGACACTACCTTGAATCGGGAACATTGAAGCATCCTTGACGCCGAGCAGGACTGGACAGTGAGTAGAAGGAAAAGAGAAGTTAGAACATAACGAAGCCAAGCTATTTTTGACTAGATCCCGGCATCTAGGATGACCCTTTGAAATGCCGCATGGTGTTGATATTGAATTCGGCCATCAGCCCTTGGATATACCATAGCCGCTCGATCGTGAATGGCATTATTCTCTCTCCCGCTAGGTATCCTGTCCAAGTAAACCAGTGATAGAATTCTGGTTGCATCTCAGGTTGTCCTCACACCCCCCGACTCCCCATGCAACCGGCCGTGGCTGGTAGGCGTGGTAGGTGACGAAATCAATATGTTCGGCGGCTAGAAGATCCCACCAGGTCCCGGCGCGGTAGGACGCGATCCATAGAACAGGATCACCCTCACCACCAGAGCCTAGCACGGCATTATGGCCACGCAGCAAATCAATCACACCCATCATCTGATATCCCATGTCGACCTGGCTCTCGGCTTCCGATTGGGGGTGGCGAGAAGAGGGTGAGAGTTGGGGGGTTTGGATGTTTTTCGGAAGGGTTAGAGAGATTGGAGTCTGGATCTGCAGGGCGATAGGGGAAGTGCAGCAGCGTGGTGCAGTGGTGGAGCGGTACAAAACAAAATGCAGCAGTGCAGAAGTGCACGGGCTAGAATGCTTTTCTTGGGAGAGAGAACGCCCTGATGGAATGGAAAGATGGAAGGGCTTACCTAAGCCGCGCACACAGACACACGCCTTCTTGGCCCTTTGTCTCTGGTCTCACTGGTGGTTGGTGGTTGGTGGTTGGCCCGTTGGCCCGTTGGCCTTCGCCTTTGGGTCTGAGATGGTTTCCATTGTTCGCTTCTTCCTCTGGGGTCTCGTGACCAACCGCCACTCTTCCTCCGCCAGTGCCGACCAAACCGTTGGCTCCTGGGCCACATCGATCCACTCGGCTGGGGCATCTGCGGTTTATCCGAGAGTTTGCGGCTCACTGCGCTGTTCAACAAAGTCTACTAGCATGACAGCAAACTCGTGACGTCCCTCCCGGTAGTCACGGTAGTGGCATTGTATTGTACTGTCCCGTACACACTACCGCACAGCACATGTGCATGGAACTATTTCCGTCTTGCTGAATGTCGTGCGACTGAGTTCGAAGCTGGTCCCGCATCCTGCACCCTTCATTCTGTGGTACCATCATCCATTTGAGCGGGTCATTGAGAGCTCCGATCCGCACATACTGGTGAGTCGCCTTTCTCAGCAAAAGAAACCTCAACGAGAGGGGTGCGAAGGGGAATTGACGCGATTCGTATTGGCTCGGCCATCATGTTTGCCTGACTGACCGTCATCTGCAGCTGGGAGCTGGCTACGGCCACACCGACTATCGACGACCGCTCAATAGCCCTCTAATCCCATCCCCGTCGCCGAGCGCATCAACATATCGCCTCCCTTGACAACCGCATGAAAACATTGATGCCGTGAAACGGCTTGCTTCTCGTTCGAAATGACGATGACGGCCGTCGCGGTGCAGCAGCATGGTGTTCACCGCCAGCAATATAATCCTCGACACTCCCCTCACTCCTCGAATATGTCATCTCCTCATCACTCTCGCCCCCAAAGCTATACATCCACCGCGCCAAGTCACTCTCAGCGACAAGACGCGCCTTCACAAAATGGCGGCTCGGGGACCGTCACCCCGCGATCGACCATCAATAACGAGTCGGCGCAGATGGTGAATGGGAATGGAGACTCGCTGGACGGTGACCGACGCTCTGTTGCCTCGGCCAGAAGAGCCCCGCCTTCTTCCGCCGATTCAGGCCATTACCGGCGAGCATCTCTCCAAGCAAGACCGACTTCTGCGCCATACGGCGAGACTTCTCCAGATGATTCAGAGACAGAGAGAGTCAGCCGCAGACCCAAGCCTATGCTGCTCAGAGCAAAGAGTGATTTTGGACCGAGGGGGGAAGATCCAGACTCACAGGCAGAGGATGAAGTGCAAGATTGGGGGGCGCGGCATGGATTTGAGGACCATTATGCATCTGAGGAATATGTTTCCCAGTTGGCAAATGTAGGTCGTTCCTTCCTTTGAGTTTTCTATTTCCCTGCCTGTGCAATCCCTCCAGCTGGCCTGGAACACCATCTTCATGAAATACTCGACATCCTGAGTATCGATTTTGGATAGCCTATTCATTATAGAGCTTATATGCTTGGCCTCGCTGCTTGGCCTCGTTATGGATCATATCCCTGGTAGTGATGCCACGAGCTGGTCTGAGCCTGATCGATTCGCAATGCTCTTTGGTACCTGGGCCGATATTGGCAGCGAGTACGATGTGGGATTAAAAGATGTTTCTCATCGCACTGTCAATGATCGAGCCCGAGTTGGGTCCATTAGTTCTCTCTTTTTGCGGCCACTTGCGTTGGAAGAATATGCTGATAAGCCCGCACAGAACTGGTATATGTACTTTACAGATAAACGGCACGAAACAACAGGCAACCCAAAATCGTCAGGATATGAACTCCAAGATTGGCGAATGAAAGATCGTTTAAAGACAGTATCTGCAGCTTTGGCAATATGTCTGAATATTGGTGTCGAACCTCCGGATCAACTGAAGACAAGTCCAGGTGCCAAGATGGAGGCATGGCAAGATCCAACAAACCCACCAGTACAGAAAGCACTTGAAGTAATCGGAAAATCGCTTCAGGCCCAATATGAGACCCTGGCTATTCGAACAAGATATAAGCAGTACCTCGATCCTTCGGTGGAGGAGACCAAGAAGTTTTGCCAATCGCTTAGAAAGAATGCCAAGGAAGAAAGAGTTTTATTTCACTATAATGGTCATGGGGTGCCCAAGCCAACAGCATCTGGTGAGATATGGGTGTTCAACAAGAACTATACTCAGTACATTCCTGTCTCGTTGTACGATCTACAAGCCTGGCTAGGTGCCCCAACTTTCTACGTCTGGGACTGTTCCGATGCAGGAAATATTCTTAATAACTTTCATCGATTTGTCGAAAAGCATAAGCAGGAGGAGGCAGAAAGTTATGCTAAGGACCCTAATTACCTAATTCAACCTTATGAGCCCTATATCCATTTGGCAGCATGCGGGGTCAAGGAAAATCTTCCTACCAACCCGTTACTTCCTGCGGATGTGTTTACTTCATGCCTCACAACACCTATTGAGATGGCTCTCTGGTTTTTTGTCTTGCAGAATCCACTGCCTTCTCAAATAACCCCCGAGAGAGCTAAGAAGCTCCCAGGGCGGTTACAAGAGCGAAGAACCCCCTTAGGAGAACTCAACTGGATCTTCACTGCCATTACTGATACCATCGCGTGGACTACTCTTCCTCGCCCACTCTTTCGAAAATTCTTCCGACAAGATCTAATGGTAGCAGCGCTGTTCAGAAATTTCTTACTCGCACAACGAATCATGGCAGCATATAATTGTCACCCTCAATCATATCCTCAACTCCCTGATACTCATCAACATCCTTTGTGGGAGAGTTGGGATTTGGCCGTGGAAATGGCACTCTCGCAACTACCTATGCTGGAGGAAAAAGAAGCTCAAATCCGTCCCGATTATGAATTCCAAAACTCGACCTTCTTTACCGAGCAACTCACCGCGTTTGAGGTTTACCTAACGCAAGGCGCCGTAACACACAAGGCTCCTGACCAACTTCCTGTCGTCTTACAAGTTCTTTTGAGCCAACAGCACAGAGTACGGGCTTTGATCCTATTAGGCAAGTTTCTGGACATGGGACCTTGGGCTGTGAATCTTGCTTTAAGCATTGGTATATTTCCATATGTTCTAAAGCTACTTCAATCTGCCGCCAATGAGTTGAAGCCTGTAATGGTGTTCATTTGGACGAGGGTACTTGCTGTGGACCTCACCTGCCAAACAGATCTTTTAAAGTAAGTTGATGACAGTTATACACTACCTCTTTGGACTTTGTTTGGATTCTTCAAACCATCGTCAAATTTTAATTTACATATGGATTACTGACTGGTAATGTAAACTATAGGGACAGCGGGTATATGTATTTCGCAGCGATCTTAAAACCTAATGAAGGGCTCCCTGTCGTCGATAGCCTTGAGCATAAAGCAATGTGTGCTTTCATCCTAGCGAGGCTCTGTGATGGCTATAAGCAAGGCCAAACTGTGTGCAACCAGTCAGAGATCATGACATATTGTCTGATCCACTTAACCAATAGTGAAAATCCTCTCCTGAGGCAATGGGCATGCCTCTGCATCAGCCAGTTGTGGAAAGATCTGGCAGATGCCAAATGGCGTGGGATCCGAGAAAATGCGCCAGCCAAGCTTGCAGTTCTAGTTAAAGACACATGCTGCGAAGTTCGAGCCGCGATGCTCTATGCAATGACCACGTTCTTAGGAATTGAGGATCTCACAGATGAGGTTGCACGAATTGAGGAGCACATATCATGGACCGTTATGGAAATGGCTTATGATGGAAACGCAATGGTTCGAAAAGAACTCTTAGTATATTTCTCCAAGTTTGTTCATCGGTATGAGAGCAAATTCCTGGTTGCTGCCTTCGAGCAGCTCCAGGAGGAACGAGAGTATAGGAGATTTCCTCCCACAGACGATGGGAATGATCATAAGATGGGTCTTCATTATGCCGGCATGGAAAACCGCAATCCTGACGGCACTATCAAAGCTACGGCTCATGGGCTGTCTCATAATTCGATATTTGCTGCCGTCTGGAAGCACGTTCTTATTATGGCTGTTGACCCGCATCCCGAGGTTCAACGTAACGCGACTATCATTGTCGACTGTATCCATAATGCCTTGATCCAATCTCCTCTTTGCGGCGCAGCTCACACCCTTATTGATGATATTAACCGTCGCATCGCAAGATCTGCTGCATCCAGTCAGGGCCCCACAGATGTGCGACCAAGTACACCTATGCGGCAAGATTCTATATCTGCACCTCCCTCATCCCAAAATCTTTTGAAGCGAACTGCAAGCTATCTCTTTACCTTACCATTCGGCGGTGGCTCAGGTGCGGAAAATTCGCCTCCCGACTCCATTGGTAGGAATCCCCCAAAATCTCCAGGACTTCAACGAAGTCCTCTTCCTTTAAGGTCCAGACTTCCAGCAGACTTTAACGCTCCTCCGGAACAAAATGATGTTGCCGCAACTCCTGGTACCTACCATGCGGCTGCAGAACCTATGTCGGGAGGCTTTGAGCCTAGAAAATTATCAGTGCCCCCAACTCTACCGTTGGAAAGTACGTTCTTTGAGTGGTCCATCGAGTATTTTCGTGAGCCTCAAATGAAGCCAAATGAAGCCGAAGAACCAGGTAGCACCGACTACAACGAACGACTCTGGCGTCGATCTCGCAATGAAGCTATCTTGCGAGAGACACAACCACAGAAGGAAATTGCAGGTAGTGGTAAATGGACAAACTCCACTGGCTTTTTCAACAACCAGAGTCAGCCATCGAAGATGACTTTCCATCAGTTTGAAGATCATCTTGCTGTCTCTGACGATCGAGATACTATTTGTATTTGGGATTGGAAGAAACAAGATCGACTTAGCCGATTTTCGAACGGAAACCCCGAGGGCTCCAAAATCAGCGACCTTCAATTTATAAACGAAGATGATCAAGCTTTCCTTTTGACCGGTTCATCAGACGGCGTCATTCGAATATACAGAAATTACGATTCAGATAAAAAAATAGAAGTTGCGTCTGCTTGGCGAGCTCTTACCCATCTCGTCCCAAGTAATGTTAATTCTGGAATGGTATTTGACTGGCAGCAAGTCACGGGCAAGCTTCTTGTGGCTGGAGACGTCAAAGTCATTCGAGTATGGGCTGCATCCTCAGAACTCTGCGTTGTCGACATTAATGCCAGATCGGGATCTTGCGTTACCTCACTTACGTCTGATCAAATGACCGGTAATGTTTTTGTTGCAGGATTTGGGGATGGCGCCATTCGAGTATTTGATGCCCGAAATAGACCTCAAGAAGCCATGGTTAAGAAATGGAAGGATGACACGGACAGAGTCTGGATTAAGAGTGTTCACATGCAACGTGGTGGTCAAAGAGAACTCCTCTCGGCCAGCAGAAACGGAAAGGTTAAGTTGTGGGATATTCGTATGGATAAGCCTTTGCGAGTAATCAACACTACAAATGATACGCTCCGTACAGCAAGCACCCATGAGCATCTTCCGGTATTTGCTGTGTAAGTTTTCTCCCTCTTATCCTAAGTGATCGTACTAATTGATTTACAGTGGAACTGGTAATCACGTCGTCAAAGTCTTCAACTTCGATGGCAGAGAACTCTCACGATCTGAGCCATACTCTAGTTTCCTACACCAGGCTCGCCAGGCTCCCATTTCCGCAACAGCCTTCCATCCTCACCGGATGATGCTATCTTGTGCGGCCCGAGGTGATAACCATATTAATCTGTTTACTTGTTCTGAGAAGAAGGGCGGGGCGGTTTTCGAACTTTAATATATCCTGACAAGGCTCTCTGGGCTACGGGTGGCGTATTAGAGAAGGTGGTTATAATGCTCCAGGCGTAAATTGGGAGGTCTAATCAGTGCGCACGTTTATAGGTCTGGTGGAATACATGCTTGGTTTTAAATTATCGATGCATCGCGTGGTTGGCGTTAGACGGTTTGTAGAGACTCCTCGTGGGTCTTAACATGGCTTGGTTGGATGGCTGTATCAAGACCTTATCTTTGTAGGAATGCGTAATACGAATGTAAGATATTACTGAAGTTGCTGAAGCTCGTAGTTCGTGTTAAGGTGATGTGATCCAGAAATGTACAATGAGGTTTTAGAACGCCTTGACCATCGAAGGTATATTCCCACCGACGCTTCAAAGTCAAGCTCAATCTGCTGTCATCCCATCCAAAGCTCAGCCTCGCGGGGTAAACAAGGCTGACACTCGCTTAAAAAACTAGGGCAGCTAGCGCACTTTTCGCCGATTGACTCTGCTTCAATATGACTCCACCCCACCTCAAGACCACTTGCACGAGTACATAAAAACAACGTGTGTCCCTCGACCGCAACATCTTCAGAAACTTTCAATTCGGAAGAATCAAACATGGCCGAACCCCCCAAAGAAACTGCCGCCCCGACCGACCCCGCCCCAGCCTCGAGTAGTGCTGGAGCTGGAGCGGGAGGTGAAGAAGGAGCAGGACAATCCAAGAAGGGCGCGAAGAAAGCCGAAGCCAAAGCCAAAAAAGAAGCCGAGAAGGCACGCAAAGCCGCAGAGCGCGAGGCAGCAACCGCATCCTCAGCCGCGGCCGCGGCAGAAGATCTGGCGAAGGAAAACTACGGCGTCGCCACGCACACGACCAAGATCGCCGCCGAGCCCGTACACCTTCGCGAAATTAGCGAAGACCATGTAGGTAAGACGGTCAAGCTGCGGGCGTGGATTCAAAATGCTCGTATGCAGGGCGCCAAAATGGCGTTTGTGGAACTGCGCGAGGAGGGGAATTGGACGGTGCAGGGTGTCGTCGCTGTCAGTTCAGAGGGGAAGCCGGTTAGCAGGCAGATGGTGAAGTGGATTGGGGCTCTGAGGCTAGAGAGTTTTGTGGCGGTCGAGGCGCTTGTGCAGAAGCCGTTGGAGCCGGTCAAGAGCTGTAAAGTGAGTGGGCTGGAGCTGCATCTTACGAAGGTCTATCTCGTGGCCCCGGCACCAGAGATGTTGGGCTTGGGTCTTGGGGCCGCGAGCAGGGCTGTAGGTAGATTGGATGAGGAAGAGACCACTGAGGTCAACGTTGAAGGTTTGTGGACATATCTTGGTTGTGCGAAAGAAATACCAACTGGAATACAGGTCTCAGCATTACAGAAGGCGCCCCGCTTGCCAGTCTGGCCACACATCTCAACAATCCTGCTATGCATAAGAGGGCACCTGTAAGTCAAGCAATTGCTGACATCCGTATTGCTGTCGAAGACTTTTTCTGCGAGTACTTGAAGCAGCATCGGTTCAAGAAGTTTCACCCTCCAAGCTTGATTGGCGCCGCCTCCGAGGGAGGTGCGAACGTTTTCAAATTGCCGTACTTTGACAAGGAAGCTTTCTTGGCTCAATCCCCTCAATTTTATAAACAATTTGAAATTGCCGGTGGTAGAAAGAGAGTTTACTGTGTAGGACCTGTTTTCAGGGCGGAGAATTCCAATACCCCGAGGCATATGACTGAGGTAAGCTTCTCAATATGAAAAATTAATAACAGCAACTTATTAAATCTAGTTCATTGGACTCGATCTGGAAATGGAAATTGAAGAACATTATCATGAAGTAATGCACATGCTTGAAGGCGTCCTTCTTTACATCTTCAAAGGTCTTGCAACCCAATACCGCGAAGAAATAGAACTCATCCGAAGTGTCTATCCATCTGAAGAATTCCTCTTACCCGAATCTGGAAAGGAAGTGCGACTTACCTTTGCCGAAGGTCAAGCTCTCCTCCGAGCCGAAGGGCCGCCTGAGTTTGCAAATGTCACCGACGAAGAAGATATGTCCACGCCACAAGAGAAAGCTCTCGGTGCTTTGGTGAGAAAGAAGTACAAGACCGATTTCTACGTCCTTGACAAGTTCCCTGTCGATGCTCGACCGTTTTATGCCATGCCTGACCCAGAAAATCCCAAGGTGACCAACGCGTACGATTTCATGATGCGCGGGCAGGAGATTCTCAGTGGTGGACAACGGTTGCATTTACCGGACGAGCTAGAGGCAACGATTAGAAGCAAGGGCTTGGACCCTAAGCAACCCGGTATCAAGGAGTATGTGGATGTCTTTAAGAGTGTGGGTGTTCCACCCCATGGCGGCGGTGGAATTGGACTTGATAGAGTTGTAGCGTGGTACTTGAATCTGCCGAGCGTGCATCTCGTGTGCGACTACCCAAGGACACCAAAGAGGCTAATTCCTTAGGCGCGAGGCTGACAAGTAGACATGGCTGAATATGACTTCTGAGATTGGTGAAGGGTGATGATTATGAAATAAAATGATGATAGATTATTCCCAGAAACCAAAAAAGGGGTATTAGAACCCTTTGCAATGACTTACTATACCCGTGCATATGGTAGTTCTCACCCCGTCATCCGTTTGCCAACTGCACTTCAGCCATCAAGATATCAAAGATATAAGCGGAAGGTGCTGGTAGCATCCTCACGCTGTACAACATCTAACTGCAAGGGCATTGGGCAACTTGAAGAGAAAGAAAATGAAGTTATCGCAATGCAGTCAGAAGTGCCATGCATGACATATCGCCGCATACCGAGTATCCCATCATGTGGCCCTCGGGGGGGTAAGGGGCCCCTGGTCCCTATCTGGTCGACACCGCATTTACAAGTGCAATGATCTTCGCGCTTCGCAATATAAACGTGGTATGACGAAAAAAGACGAACAGATTGGGCTGACAAGACAAGGGATTTATTCTCGAGGGGTTTTTTAGCGGTACGAAATACGGTATGCGACGACATGCGCTCTTGCCTGTCCCTAAATGGGTTTGATCTCCGCCAAACATTAAAAAGTTCCAGGGTTGCAACTAGGTTAGGCGACCCGGCGCGGTGCATACTGTAAAAGCGAGAGATTCGTCAACGGACATGTGCCTAAATCCCACGCTCCATCCTTTCTCCCCCCACTTCAAACAAAACCGTCAAATCCCAATCTCAAGATTTCTCTTGTGCTTACTTGTTAATTGGTATTTTTATATCTTGATTTATCATTTTGGAGGAATGATATAATTTGTTATCTAACTACTCGGTTGATGAAGACTTTGATATATCTGCAATTTTCTCGAGAAATGATGAGAATTTGAGCCTCTCGACGCTTTTATTTAGGAAGCTTGACGAAAAGAGAAGGTGTGCAACGGGGAGGAGAGAAGAGTTACTCCGTCCAGTGCCGTGACTCACCTTGGCTCTCATCACCACTTTACGGCTTCATCTTTCAATCCAATTCAATCCCTCGAGTTTAAGCAAAAATGGCCGCTTCAACATCTCACCTGAGAAATGTGGACGGTGCAGCCGCATCAGAGATAAGTCCTCTTCTAGCCACGGCGGCGGAAGACCCGGTACTCGTCGTCAACGAAGAGCAAATCATCAGCCATTCCGACTACGGCACCAAAACTAATGATATCAATGCCAATGGCGACCCCAACGGCGAACCTCCCTCCACCCCGCAGCTGGAAAACAAGCCGCTGCCTAAACTTCAGATCTTCTTACTTTGTTTTGCGAGGATAGTTGAGCCGGTGGCTTTCTTCGGCGTCTTCCCTTTCATCAACCAGATGATCATGGAGACGGGTCAGTTGAGGGAGGAGGACGTGGGATTTTATTCCGGGCTGATCGTAAGTGTGCCCTCTTCAGTTTCCCTTCTATGTATATAATGAACCTCTTTTTCTAATATCAATGACAGGAATCACTGTTCTCCCTCACCCAGATGCTGCTCATGATCTCCTGGGGCCGGGCAGCAGACCATGTGGGCAGGAAGCCGGTGCTTGTTCTATCCCTTGTAGGAATATCCATCGGGACGGCCTTGTTTGGGCTCAGCAAGTCGATTTGGCAGATGATTTTTTTTAGATGCTGCGCGGGCTTTTTTGCTGGGACTATTGTGTAAGTTTGTAACAATCCACCTCTTATGGATAATATGTGGTAATTGAATGGTACTGATGATTTGAGTAGGACCGTGAGGGTGATGCTCAGTGAGAACAGCACTCCTAAGACGCAGGCGAGGGCGTTCAGCTTCTTTGCGTTCAGTGGGAACGTGGGTATCTTCCTGGGCCCTCTTATTGGTATTCTTCTCTCTACTACAATTGGGTGCGAGAATTAGCTGACGGTCAAAAGGTGGTGCGCTAGCGGATCCAGCTGGCCAGTATAAAGGGATCTTTGAACGGATTGGCTTCCTTAAAGAGTATCCGTATGTTCTCTCTACCTTTACCACTGGTTCTATTGGGATATTTGCAGCCGTCGCTTGTGCGCTGTTTCTCAAAGAGGTTTGTCTGTTGAATGCCGAGGTATTTAATAGAAGCTAAGTGAGTGTTAGACCTTGAAAAAGAAATCAAAAGGAGACAGTAATTCGGCCCCCGAAAGGTCTATGACAACGTGGGAGATTCTCAAGGCCCCAGGCGTGGCAAATGTCCTTTACTTATACGGTCATGTAATGCTCTTGGGCATCGCATATACGGCTCGTACGGCCATTGTCTCTTCCCGATTTCCTCACAAATTACTAATCTCTTTATTCAGTTTGCCCAGTTTTTTGGTTTACAGATGTGTCTCTCGGTGGTTACGGCTTCAGCCCCATCCAAATCTCCCTTTTCGTCGCTGGAATCGGAATCTCTCAATCACTATGGCTACTCTTCGCCTTCCCTTATCTTCAACAAAAATACGGCACTGGTTTTGTGCTGCGAACCTGTTTGGTAGTCTGGCCATTCCTCATGTTTGCCGCGCCGATGTGCAATGTGTTTTTGAGGAGGGGTTGGAAAATTGCGTTTTGGATTACAGCGCCGATCCTGCAGTTTGGTGGCAGCGGTGTGGCGATGGCCTTTAGTAAGTTCCCTTCTATCTTCTCGTCCGATGGATCCAGGACGCTGATATCTCATTCTAGCCGGCGTCCAATTAGCAATCAATGACATTTCCCCTTCACAAGAATCTCTTGGGACCCTCAATGCAATTGCCCTGACCGTTACAAGTGCAACCCGGGCTATTGCGCCAGCTGCCTTTACCAGTATTTTCGCCGCGGGAGTGAATTCTCAATTCTTGAATGGATATCTGGTTTGGATTGTAATGATTCTATTGTGCATTGCAGGCTCGGTGACGGTTCAGTGGTTACCAGAGAAGGCGGAGGGAAAGGTAAAAGATGACAATGAACAGTAGTAGAGATTTCTACCTACATGAAAGATAATAGAACTATAAAATGGCGGGATTTTTCTATGGCATAAAGGGATACAGGCAAGGCATACATGGTTGTATAAAAAAAAATGGGCAAAAGATAATCTAATCACATTGATATTATTATCACTTGGAGAATATCATGCGTTGAGCTACCACACACTTGAGAGTGAATAGTTAAGATTTTGAACTTGAACTCTTAAAAATAACTTTTTGTTGCACATCGCATGTTTGCTTGAATTCGCTTTCCATGCACTCGGATTGGAGCATGATTTTTAGTGTGCATGCTCCCCATGCAGCTTAGATCTCCATTTACGCCATTGTTCCACACGGCCTTTCGGGAGGTTCCCAAAAGAAATAAGAAATCGACCATTGAGGGTGTGAAAATAACTTTTGTTGCAAGCCGCATGTTTGCTGGAATTTGCCTTCCATGTACTCAGATTGGAGCTCGATTTTTAGTGTGCATCCTCTCCATGCAGCTTAGATTTCCTTTTTTACGCCACTGTTACACGCAGCCATTCGGGGGATTCCCAAAAGAAATAATAAACCGACCATTGAGGGTGTGAAAATAAGTTTTGTTGCAAGTCGTATGTTTGCTTGAATTCGCCTTCTATGTACTCGGATTGGAGCTCGATTTTTAGTGTGTATCCTCTCCATGCAGCTTAGATTTCAATTTACCCCACTGTTACACGCAGTCTTTCGGGAGGTTCCCAAAAGAAATAAGAGGCCGACCATTGAAGATGTGAAAATAAGTTTTGTTGCAAGTCGCATGTTTTCTTGAATCCGCATGCCCTGCTCGCGGATTAGAGCAGGACTTTTCGTCTGCGTCCTCTCGTGCAGCCTTCAGACTTCTTTCTACGCCATTGTTACACTCAGCCTCTCAAGAGATTGCCAAAAGAAACGAGAAGTCGTAGATTGAGAGCGTCAACAGCTTTGTTGCACGTCGCATGTTTGCTTGTTATTCCCACCGATTAGAATTTGGTTTTTGGTGTGCACCCTCTCCATGCAGCTTAGATTTCCTTTTTTACGCCACTGCGACACCCTCCTCTCGAGGCCTGTCAGATGAAATGATAAATCGTAAATTGGGAGTGTGAAAGCAAGTTTTGTTGCACACCGCATGTTTGCTTGAATCTTTTCGCCGAGCCTATCGATTAGAGATTTATATTTAGTGTGCATCCTCTCATGCGGCCTTCAGACTTTTTACGCCATTGCTAAACCCATTTTCTCAAGAGGCTGTCAAAAAAAGGAATAGGAAAGCGACAGCTGAGAGCGTGAAAATAAATTTGTTGCACATCGTATGTTTGCTTGAATCTGTCTGCCCCCCACTCGCGGACTAGAGCTTGCATCTGCTCATGCGACTTTCCAACCATTTTGACACCATTGCTGCACCCAACCTCTGAAGAGACTGTCAAAAGAAATGAGAAATTGTAAATCGGGTCTGTAAATAAGTTTTGTTGCACGTCGTATGTTTGCGTGAGGGTGTTTACCTCCTCGCCCGCGGATGAGAGCTTGCATCCGCTCATGCAGCCTTCAGTCGTTTTTTACGCCATTGGTACACCCAACTTTTCAGAAGGTTGCCAAAAGAAATGATAAACCGACCATTGAGAGTGTGAATAAGCTTTGTTGCACATCGCATGTTTGCTTAAATGTCCCCCCCCCCCCGCCGCCCGCCGAGTAGAGCTTGCATCGGCTTATGCAAGCTTCAAATTTCTTTTCACGCCATTGCCACGCCAAGTTTCTAGGATGCTGCCAAAAGAAATGATAAACTGCCAATTGAGGGCGTGAAAATTTAAAAATAACTTTTTGTTGCACGTCGCATGTTTGCTCCAATCTATCTACCCCGCCCGCGGATTAGAACTTGCATCCGCTCATGCAGCCTTCGGTTTCGGTTTACGCCATTGTTACGCCTAGCCTCTCAAAAGGTTGTCAGAAGAGATAAGAAACGTAAGTTGGAGGGCGTGAAAATTGGGGAAGGTAAATCGAGTTTCATTTCATATTTCATTCTGATTAAATATCCTGGAGGGAAAGTGTGGTTTGTACTAAGTTATTGGGTTTAGTCGTCTGATTTGCTTTTGTTTTCTCTTCGCCATATCTATATAGGATCTACGTATCCGTACGGATGAGTTATATACCTTTGACAAGTTAGTAGAAGTTAAAGGGGTGACTTTTTATTAGTTTTGAGCTCTATATAGTTGATCCAATACACTTGATTTTTCCCTCCTACTTTCCCACTCAACCTGCCTGCTTATCTAATGATACATACGACATATCCGATTGGCTACAATTGTGAATCTAACAGATCCAGATAAATAGAACCGGTCCCGTGACTAGCACGTGACTATATTACGATATAGCACTAGTCCCAACTGGGAGGATGGAAAGGGGTAAAACCTCATTAGATATCGAATATATACAGGTTCTACTGTCCTTTATCCCCTACAATCCCTCCACAAAAGCTTATTCTTATGTCGCAGTCTCGAAGGGTGCGAAATAGCCTAGTGCTCCTCCAATGAAATCGTCCCCATAGAGTCCTAGAAATTGCGCATTGTCCATAGCTTCCTCACCATAAAGCTGCTGCGACAGGCTGGACTCGGTGGCTCTCCACCCAAAACTTTCTCCCATCTCGGGAGCTCTGGGTTTGGCTTGATGCTGGCCCGATAGCTCAATAATATCTGGGCTATCTCCTTCCAGGCTGGTTGATGTGCACATGTAGAGGTCGGCTCCTCCATTGGGCTTGTTTATGGTTGTCATGTTAAATGTATCGTCTCCTATGACGGAAGGTTGCAGCCTGGGTCCCGCAGTACCAGCTGAGGATGGCGTAGTGTTCAGATCTGTCAAAGACCGGAGGTAACCCCTATGCTCTGACATTCTATGAGAGGCCTGAGTTCTATCTTCTTGCTCTTCTCGTTGATCTTTGGCATCGAGAAGGTCCTGCCGGGAATGTCGTCGCTTGAGAGGCAGTCCGGCATTTAAGACTGCCTCAGAGGAACCTTGGAACCCATTCTTTTGAATTAGATTTTGGATTTCTCGTTGCTGGTTTAAACAAGATATTATCAGTACGTCATCAAGCATGAAATTTGCTCGTACTCCATATTTCAAGTAAGCAAAATGATGAAAGGGGGCTGAGCTGAAAAGATATTCTCTACATTAGTACTTACTGCGACAGCAATTCTAGGCACTTTCTTTGCCGGCTCATCTAATAACGAAACATTTGATGCCAGTAAAGTATAAATGTCATTGGTTCCTCCAGCGATGGTACTGACCTTCCATCCTTCTTGTTCTCTCAACTTCTGGCAAGCAAGCAACGTTCTGGTGTTTGAGTGAACCAACACCACGATGGTTGGGTCAGATATGAATCTGTGTCCCATATTGGTAATCGACCGCCAAAAATTACTCTGGGCCAGAGCCGACTGTAGAGCCTGCTGCTGACACTGTTCAACAAAATGAGCGTTCTCAGAGGTCAAATCAACTGACTCGCGAAACCCTGGAAGACTGAAACGGTACAAATCACAATGACACTCAAGCCACCAGGATTGCAGCATAATGAATGTTAACTTTTGTGCATTATTGGCGTGAAGGTAGAGGTTACGATTGATGAATCTCAGGTTGGAGGGTAGCCGTTGCTCGAAATCGGAAAGCTTTTGGCGGAGAGCAATGACTTGCGAGCTCATATTTCCGATGTCGGAATCCCGTGAAAGGCCTTTCATAAATCTAAGTAGAAACATATGAGAAGGCTATCAATTATGGAAAAGCCTGTATCAGGATCTCTATGCCCAACCACTTACAGAAGTATCTCACTCCATATGTCCATCAGGCCTACCAGGCCTGCAAACCCCCCAATGTTTGGGATTTGCGTCCTTCCATTGAATCCTTCCAGCGTATCTGTCTCCAGCGGTATCTCGGCCAAGTACAAGTGCTCATCGCAGGGCAACTTCAAGGTATCCAAAAATTTCGAGCAAAGCGAAAACTCCTCCACCGTCCCAGCAAGAAGTCGATCCAGGATGCGGATACTCCACATCATTCTTCTTCGACACTCAATCTCGCTGGGTGATCCAGTTGTTGAGTCTACATGAATCTGTAGGCAATATGCCAGCCGCGCTGCCAAACTATGCAGCATCCAAGTCTTCCCCAAGCTGCCATTAGAGTGGTGATGGTTTGCCCATAAGATGAGAATTTCTAAATTGAGAATTGAAAACGATCCCAAGTTGTTCATAATGTACGCATCCACATCGTGTGCCCATTGCGCCGCCTGTCTAGCTCCTTCAGTGGCGGATGCAACGAATTGAGAAGCGCAAACGGCGATCGCTTTGAGGATAATAATTGGAGCCTTCTCTTCGTCAAGTTTTTCAAGGAAAGTTCCTTGGTGGAGGAAACCATGAGTTGTTATCGGATAGACATATTCAAAGTATGCGTCTACATGCCGCCGGATAATGTCTCTCGTGCAAAGAAGCTCAGGAGAGAGACTGGTACCACAGTTAGAGGCTAGTGTTAAATACGGAAACCCCCGACATTTTCTCACCCATTGACTTGCGGAGGTGGAAGATGTTGCATTTGTCTTTGCGAATGCCGAGATGCTGCTTGACGAGAGTTGACAGCCCGTTGTTTGGGAGCACGTTTGGTATTGGGATACTGACAAAGCAGCTCATTTAGCGTACATCGCTGGCACCCGTCTTGATCGCCGGAGCATTTCAGCTTTTGAGCGGCGCAGTTTGAACATGCACGCTGTGCTCGATCCCTTGGAATTCCGGCTTCTGTGATATGTCGAGACGGAATGCTTCTCCCCTGCGGCTCTATCATTGATATCGGGTTAGAATAATGTCTTTTCCTCAACCATGGTAGGCAGCAGCCTAGTCCTGACATGGAGACATACCCTGACCCGTGCTTGGGCGTTCATAGTGACACTCAACTCCACGTTTTGTGCAATTGGAGCAGTGGTTGGGGGCACAGCCATCACATTTGAGCTTCAACATAATCAGCAAGATCTCAGTACAAGAAAACTTTTTAAGGATTTGAGGCTCGGTCACCTTGCGTTGTAGGCAGACCCAACAACCAGTTCTGCGGTGTTGCGGCATGAAACCGAAGTTTGTTTGGTCAGTGTTTAGAGAGAGGAGCAGCCAATCGCCTAAAACGTCAAGATTTGTTTTAACAAGTTGATCTGGCAATATTTGGAGAGGAGTCTGGGAAGGGAAAGCAGAGTGGGTGTTCCTACGAAAAGTACTTAGGTGGGAACTTGAGAATAGATTCTTCGGGAGCCGGGAACCGAGAGCCGACGCCAGGAGTGCTCCGAGAGCCGCGAATCCGCCAACTTAACTAATCTCGCATATTCGCCGAACTTAATCCATAGAACGTGTTCATCTCCGCCTTTTCGGCATTATGCCGTAGGAATAGGGACAAGAATCGGTTTACAAGCTAGCACCTGATTGATCCATTACTATTTTCCTTAGATCATACAATTGTACGAAAAGGTGTGTCGGTCGCTCAGCCATCGTCCTGGAGCCCAAAGTCACAACTTATCTATGTCGATACCCGAGCTTTTCCAACGAGTGCTACCGTAGTGAGATTCAATGAGATAGAGATTCAAATGATCAAGTTTTACGACTTCCTCAATTTTATTCTAGATATAGATAATATTTTTATTATATCTTCATATAGCATTGCAGTCCTCGATTGATATGATGTCAAATTAACGAATAACCTCCATCCACCCGTAAATCGGCCCCAGTTACATATTTACTAGCACTACAAAGCAAGAATATGCCGGCACCTATGAGATCCTCTGGCTCGCCCATCTTGCCTTGGGGCGTTAAAGAATTCCACTGCCTCTTCAAGTCCGGCTTATCGCTCAAAATCTTTTTTGTTCTATGTGGCATTAGCAAATCTGGGAACACGTCAGGGTAAGACATACAAGTCTGTAAGCATGTAGCCAGGGCTAATACAGTTCACTCTAATACCAGCAGAAGCCCACTCTACGGCCAAACTTGCGGCCAAATGTCTGACTGCGGCTTTCGAGGCATTATACGGTGCTTGCGGCTGTGGCATATTCACTATACTTCCTGACATGCTACCAATGAATACCATGCTCCCTTCTGCGCCACGTGACAATAGATGTCTTGCAACTCCCACTGCAAACAGGTATGTGCCGTCGACGTTGACGCTCCAAAGTCTCCTTACTCGTTCAATTGGGTAATCAACTGCGGGGAAATTCTCAACAAATCCTGCGGACGTTACTAAGCAATCGATTTTACGATGATGCTCAATGATTTGCTTTATCGCAGCCTCGACAGACTCCTCGTTAGATACGTCGGTATAATGCGCTGTAACCTTGGGATGTCTTGAGCAGAGTTAGAGCTCGGAGTTTGGCAGCCTTTCTTGTAAAGCTAGGCTATCAACGTACCTTCCAGAATTTGGATTGTTCTTTGTGAATTCCTCTACAAGTTTATCTGCTTGAGTCTGCGCTTGCTCTTCTACGCTGTAATTAGGCTTTTCGCTTAACGAGCAAACCTCTTCTATTATAACCTACTATTTAGATCAACAATTGCAACATCCGCTCCACTATTAACCATCCCTCGAGCCATAGCAAAACCTAAGCCTCTGGCACCACCTGTAACTATACCTACCTTTCCCTCTAAGGAGAAAGATGGAAAATCTTGCAACAGTGCGCTTCCACTATTATTTGGAGTCTCCGAAATTGGGGTTATTTGTTCCAGATTATCTGTAGTTTCGATCAAAATGGTCGTGGGCTCAAGAACCTGCTTGCCATCAATAATATTTGCTATTAAAATTGTTAGGCGAATTGATTAAATGATATAATTGACACACTACCTGGATGAGTAAGTGGGTGTTGTGGGAGCGGATCATGGCCATGTGCAGACATCTTTGGCATGAAACCAAGCTTCGTTAAGCGACAGGCGTCAGCTTGGCTAAATCAGTAAGTATGTGAAAGAAGAAATACGTTTACAAAGTAGCCTAGACATATTGACCGAAATTGTGAACCGTTGAAACCGGCACTTTATAGCTTTTTGATATCTCCAAGTTTTCTACCCTAGCCCCATTGTAGCTGTCAGCGACAGCCGTAGGGCTTCAGCAGAGATTATCGCTCGTCGACTGAAAACAGATATGAAAATTCATTCAACTACGTTCCTTTCATGCTCTAATTTGCCAAGATTCTCAGCAAATGGATTCCACGCTCTCTGATTCACAATTCCGAAAGCCGACATCTCGGGTTTCGGATGACACCACCGGAACTTAAAAAAGAGGCTTCGGACTGCTATAATGCCCAGCAGATATATCCCTCATTTAGCTACAAGTGCGGCTAAAAACCTTCGTGAGATATTTGTGCCAGGCAATAGAGCCAAGTTGTGGGCAAGCAAATGCATACAAAGAGGAAATTATAAATTATGCAGTAAATATCTCATACCATTCGCAACTGCCCGGAAATCCCATGTACCACTTTTATAGTATACAGAACATAAAAGTAGAAATCAATGAAATTTTAAAATAGAATTAGTTACGCAATCCTCGTAGAGTAATCAGACATTCCGACTGGCAAAAAGATTAGCTAGTGTTCAAGGTGACGGGTGGCATATTCTATGTTTGCTAGCTGAAAAGAAAATGAAACCGCAGCTATATATACTCAACAAAGAGCGGTTTGAGTACATAGTAGATTGAAATTTATTATATTCAGGTTCGAGAATATTAAATAACACTGATAGAAGGGAACGAGGGCTTTCAATTACAGAAAATGTACGGCCCCTGCGAAAACTCTTGCGCCGCTCTGAGAGATCTTAATATCGAGAATCTCGCGAAGTTCTTCGAGATCTGTACTAATTAATATAATATTCCCGATACTGTCATTATCTGCCGCGCGTCGCCAGAAATCGCGAACATCAGGCGAAAGCATGTAAAATGTCTTTAATAAAAGCTGCATGATAATATATAATTGACTTTATATTTAACATCCAAATAGTTATATATCTCTAATCCTAAGAGTAAAGGCTAATAGCGGCGCCAAGAGGTGGTATAATATACCCTCTTTGCTTAAATTCAGACTTGATTTCCATATTTCAGGCCACTTCTTCAACTAAAGATGCATGAGGCCCTTCCGTCTTATCCAAGGCAACGTTGGTTGAATGAGAAACCACATCAGCATACTGACTATCAAAGATGCCCCCGACCTCTTCCAAGGATAGGCCTTTAGTCTCAGGGACGTAGAAGAATATGAACGCAATCACCGCAACTAGCACGCCAACATACACGAAGTAGTATTTCCATTGGATTTCCCTCAGCGCGATCGGGTTTACATACTGGTTGAAACACAATGCTACCGTCTGCGATATCCAATATATGCTAGTTCCCTTGGCTCGCAGATCCGTCGGCCAGATTTCGTTGACGTACAAGAGCGGAATTGGCGTGAAGCCAATGACATAGCCACCTAGGAACAGAAACAAGAAGACGATGACTGCAGTCCCAGCGCCATGACTTCCATTGTTGGCATAAACAGTGGAGCACGCGAGGACCATGACCATAAACACCAGCATAGAGCAAGAAGACGCCAGAAACAGCTTCCGACGGCCAGCTCTCTCGGCGAGAAGTGCTGCTATGATTGACACAATCCAGTTGTAGATTTGCAGGCCGCCGTTGATGCCTTGCTGCTGTGTGGCACTGGTAATCCCAACTGTTTCCAACACTGGCGCAAAGTAGTAGCTAATGATACCGTTGCCGACCCACTGAGTCGCCAGACCTAGACCAAAGCATATGAGGACCCTCTTTCGGTTGCCAGGAGTTGCAAATAGTGAAGCCCAGCCAATCTTCTTGCTCCGCGTAAGCTCGATCGAAGCGCAGATCTCCAAAAATTCGAGAACAACAAGTTCATCATCCTCATCTCCGTTAGCATGGTACTTGGCCAAGATCTTTTTGGCCTCATCTGGTCTATTTTTGCTCACGAGCCAACGGGGTGACTCCGGGGTGAATTGGACAAAGATGAGCTGAACCGTGATCCAGAAAATCTGGACAATTACTGGGGTCCTCCACGCCCAGTTACTGTTGAGATTATGAGTTCCAAATGCAGTCCACGCGGCTGTAATAGCTCCAACGAAGAAAAAGGTATTGAACAAGGCTCCGACGACAGCTCGCTGGCGAGGGTGCGCAAGCTCGGCAAGCAAGGCTGTAGAGCTGATAGAATTAAAGAGTGAAAAGAAGCCAAGAATGAGTCGAGTCCCTAGGAACTGGATCGCAGTTTTGCAAAAACATTGGCCCAAAATAGCTGCAATTAAGCAAACGTTACTTAAGATAATACCCCACCGACGGCCCAGATTGTCAGCTATCCAGGGCGCTGGGAAGAAGGACAGGATACCTCCAAATGAATAGGCTGCAATGAGGAGACCTAAAGTGTTGGTGTCATTCCCCAGTCCCCTGAGGTCGGTAAACCACCGTGGGATTGCCTCTAGCCCAGAGATAAGTGAATTGTCGTAGCCATTAGCTATTGATCCTAAAAAGGATGACAGGAGCAGAATGTTGAGCGACCTCAAACCCGGATCTCTCCACCATTGAGGGTGGGTATTATTCGGAACTTTTGTAAACATAGAAGCGCCGCCGGCTGTTGGGGTATGACGAGTCATCTTAACAGCAATTCTTCTAATTTATCACACCAAGAAATCAGCGTCACTATTGAAAGGCTGCTGCGGCTAAGGGAGTCTCGTGGTTGTGAATGGACAAAAATACCTTAAGTAGAGTAGAAGAAGCGCGATACTGAGACATGGGATGAAGACCCTTTTTATAGGTCTAGATGACTCGAGGTGAGTCTCGTCGTCGTAGGCTGTCTCCGCGGGACTCCACACTCCCCGGATATCAAGTCTGGGGTAATAATCGTGCGGAGGTGGAGGACTAACTTCGACGACCTGAGATAAACGCCAGAGAGGATATCGGGATTCGCGGCTCCCGGGACATTTCATTACAAAGAACAGGTAATTGTAACATCAAAGCCAAGATGATCACAAATTTCCGGCTCTCGCTATAGTTTAACTTCTGGCGGAACTCGGACCAGACAAACTAAGAATCCGATAACCGACAAGTAGGTGGATATGTCACATGTCCATATGTCCCAGCTCTCAAAATATCATTGGAGATTTTGAGAAGGGAATCTTTTGGAATTTCGACGGACAGCCTATGGAATGCTCATCGCTCTGGATAATCGTGCAGATGCTTTGCCACCACTTTGATTTCGCCAGGGTAGAGACAAGTATTTAGATCTCTCCTATCTCAAATTTTGGTGAACATACACATCTCCTTACTTGCACTTCGCTCTATATGACACATTGGTATAGCTTCTTACTTAAAATCTTGCGCAAGCGTTCACAATGGCTATCGAGAAGTATGAATTCCTTACGCCCGAGCAAATCGAGCATTTTATGAACCATGGCTGGATCTCAATCTCCGACTGTTTCACCAAAGAACAAGCTGAAGAATGGGTCAAGGACCTCTGGACTCGTCTCGGTTACGATAAAAGCAACCCATCTACCTGGATCCTGGAGAAGATCAACATGCCCGTGCTCAACTACATAGATGCTTGTGATCTTGCGCCCAAAGCTTGGGGCGCCATCTGTGAGCTATCTGGTGGTGAGGATCGTATTTCGAATGCTTGTCGCCAGTGGGGGGACAACTTCATTGTCAACTTCGGTCAGGAAAAGCTCAAAGGAGAGGTTGTGGGCCCTCGGGAGCTGGATAATTGGCACGTTGATGGCGACCATTTTATTCACTTTCTAGACTCGCCGAACCAAAGCCTCTTGGTAATTCCGTGCATTACAGATGTTCTGGAGAACGGCGGTGCGACTTATATCTGTCCTGACGGGATTAAGGTTGTGGCGAAATATCTCCATGATAACCCGCAGGGTGTCACGCCGTATATGGCACGAAGGGGAGAGGAGCATAAATGGCATGAGTTTCAATGGTTTTGTGAACAGATCAAAAATCCAGAGAAATGTAACCTTTTTCAGCAGATGACCGGCAAGTGTGGTGATGTGGTATTGATGCATCCGCTTATGATGCACTCCGCTTCGAGAAATTCTCTGCACATTCCGCGAGTTATCACTAACCCGTTTGTGTGCTTGAAGGAACCATTCAAATTCAATCGAGATGATCCAAGAGAGTACTCGCTGGTTGAAAGGAAAACACTGAAAGAGCTTGGAGTTGATAGTCTGCCGAACTGGAAGATTAAAGGGGAGAGAGAGAGCCTGAGACCAGAACGAGAGAACATCCATGCAAGAATGAAAGAACTAGAATTGCGAAGGCTAGCTGGGGAGGATGTTGGGCCAGTAGGAGATACAGGTGTGGAGGTTCACAGGGAGTTGGTGAAGGGATTAGTCTGGAAAAAACCTGAGATGATGATGACTGCTTTACATGCATCATGATGCGAGGATATATTGCAAGATATGAGGAGTATATGAGTGTTACGCATTAAATATACTGTATCTTGTAGAGAAAATGAGATTCAGGTCATTTACATACATATTATATTCATTTAAACCGATTTTCTCTGAACCGAAAAAAACTCCACCTAATTGAAAGTTTTCAAGCTTACAACCGTGTTTATCTTATGCGTGAAAGCAAGATATAAGAGATTAAGCAAAACCTTCATGAGAGCCCTATGAAAGGTAGGGTACCACATTAACGAGTGAAAATATAGTTCAGTTATCGATGTGTCTATTTTTATGATTGTACGTTTCAGCTTGACTCTGGCGGCTCCCGACGAAATTCCCGACGAGACCCGATGCTAACCCCTGGCTTCTGCTTGAATTAGACAGCTCAATTATCAAGAACCGATAAATCATGGTTAACAAAAGACTAAAATAATTTCCTGTGTCTCATTAGTAAGATAAGATCTGTCGGACTTGTGTGCGAGCGTACAGTGGGTAGATAAAACACACACAATATTCATCAACAACAAATAGCTTTAACGTTTGGGAATAACTGATTTAAGTTATCTAGAAAATGACTGATATTAAAGTATCACGTGAGATTCGATGGGGCATTCTCGGTATGTGCGAAGAGAAGGGTTATCCAAGTCGTTATTGATCATAAACCTAGGCACAGGGGGAATCTCAACACTCTTTGTGAAGGATCTCCTTATCGCTCAAAATGATCCATCAACACCCGTTCGCCATGTTATTAAAGCGATTGGGACTTCGAGCTTAGAAAAAGGAAGGGCTTTTCTTACATCTGTGATGGCTGACGCTACCCAACCCAGGATCTACGACAACTACAACGACCTTTACGCAGACGACGATGTTGATGTTGTGTATGTAGGCATACCCCATTCTCTTCATAAAAGGGTCTGTTTAGCTGCAATAGAGGCGAAGAAGCATGTGCTCTGTGAGAAGCCGATGGCTATAAACTCTAAGGAAGTAGAGGAGATCATTACCGCAGCGAGAGAGAAAGGGGTGTTCTTGATGGAAGGTAACGATTAAGTCTCATTGTTTACAAAACCAGCCAGGATATACCTTGCTCGGATCGGAAAGCAACAACATTTACATTAAGGGGCTGACAATATCAGGCGTTTGGACTCGTTTCCTGCCCGTGGTTATGCAGCTCCATAAGCTCATCCACGAAGAGAAAGCAATTGGGCAAGTCTCTCGCATGTTCTGCGACTTTGGCTGCGATATGAAAATGGGCTCTTTGCCAGCGTCATCCCGAATGAAGGACCTCAATCTTGGCGGAGGAGCACTCCTCGATCTTGGCATATATCCTCTTACTTTCAGCAACCTAATACTAGACGGCGAGGTTGGCAGCAAGGCTCTCAGCCCCAAAGTTATCTCCAGCATGACTATTGTGGACGGCGTGGACTATTCTGATGCCATCGTAGTAAATTATCCGTCGAAGAAATGTCTTGGAATCCTTACTGCGTCATTTCAAACAGATACAAGAGACGATTTCTGCCGCATAGAGGGGTGCGAAGGGGTGATTACTGTGTGGGGTTCAATAACGGCGAAGCCGGATAAAATTCAAATCAATAACTATGAGAAGGCTGAAGAGACATATACGTTCGAATATCAAGGGGTTGGTTACTACTTTGAAGCTAATGCAGCAGCTCTAGATATTTTATCAGGAAAGCTTGAAAGTGCTGTAATGCCCTTGTCAGAAACAATGAGGGTGACTAAGATGATGGACAGGATTCGGATGGCCAACGGCATGATTTATCCTCAAGATTTGCAATAGCATCTAAAGAAACTAAAGAAATAATAGCGATTTGATATTTGTTTAAACAGCGGCAGACCTGAGAACTAGACTCCTATCGGATATCAGACTCTAGCGAGAAAATGTTATTTTACTATCACCCTATGTCTTCATCTGTCTGGAGACGATGTAAATCATGCAAGTAGAAATGTATGGCCGCATCTTCTCCTAGATGACTGAACACTTTGTTATTACTGAAGAACTTAATAATAGTTGATCTCCATGCCGGAATGCTCAAGCCGGAACCGAGAAGTCGGCTTTCGGAGCTTCGGGTCTCGTGACTGTATATGCCAATTTGTTGGAGAATCTTTTCGAAGTCCGGCATGGATAAACATTCACTTCATATTTGGATTGCAATTCGTAATCTCCTTCGACGCCTAGATCCTACTTATACCGGAAATCTATTTTCCGTTGACCTCTTTTCACTATACAATTTTTTCTTCAGCTTCTTCCCGAATCCCTCTGGATAGGCGCGTCGATGCCCCTCTTTTTTTTTTTTTTTTTTTTTTTTTTTTTTAAAAAAAAAAAAAAAAAAAAAAAATAAAAAAAATTAAAAAATAAAAAAAAAAATAAATATAATAAAAAAAAAAAAAAAAAATAAATAAAAGTCTATAATTTAAAAATGTACTAAATAAACAACATACTAAAATAACTAATAAC